>JAESVK010000740.1:282241-303401 GCA_017140935.1 Hamamelis virginiana
AAAAAGAACAAAAAAAAAACCTATCCCAAAGACCATAAACACTTGGAAATTTATCGTAAAAAAATTCTTTCTAACCAAATCACCGAAAAAAAGGCCCAACACTGGACATCTCTACAAAATGATTGCTTTCTTAGAATGCCCAAGAACCCTAAACTTATCTCTAACATATCTGGAAAAACAAAAAACAAAAACGAAGGTGCAACCCATGGGTTACATCCCCACAAGCTAAAACAAATTGTTCCATAAAGCTCTAGCAATAGGGCAACATAAAAACAAATGATCAACGCTCTCACCATCTCTACAACACATCGCATACCACTCAGGAGAAAGACATGTACTAGGCCGCCTCCTCTAAAGCAAGTCATTGATATTGATTCTATGATGCACAACTGATTACGCAAATATTTGAACTTTAAGGGGCACTTTAGCATTCCAAATAAATTTAGAGGGACCAAAAGAGGGTAAAGAAGAATCATTACTTAAAGCATCAAAATAGGACGTACAAGAGAAGGAACCCGAAGAAGGTAATGACCACTTTCTCCTATCCTAACCTAAAGGTTTCAAACACACTCCCTCAAGAATGGATACTAAAAAGAGAGTTTATCAACCTCCCTATCATTGAGATTCCTAAAAAAAATGAAGATCCCAGCTCAACAGAAAAGAAGAAGCCACAAAACAATGGGATCATCATGAACACGGGACAAAGAATATAACCTCGGAAACAAAAAGGAAAACGCAAAATCACCCCTCCACATATCTTCTCGAAGCCTAATTTTTTACCCACTTGCAACAACACAAAACACAAAAAAAAAGTGAAAAGAAGTAAAATCTAAGAAATACCTTTCCAAGGACAATGAGTAGTGACCCCATCTCCTATATTAGCATCCCACCCATTTTCTTGTAACCCATATTTTCTTTTGATTACCTTATGCCAAAGAGAATAGTATTCAAGCGGAAACCTCCATGACCATTTCTCCATTACAGCTGAATTCTGATTAACAATGTTGCCCACAGCAAGCGCATCCTTCGACTTTGAGAGAGAGACAATATCCCAACTAACCAAGTGTTACTCTTCCCCTCTCCCTAACCTTCCCACAAGAAATATCTCATCAATTTCTCTATATTCTTAGCACCCTCATAGGAATCCCAAAAGGGGACAAAAGCTAAACGAGAATGGTTGGCAAAACCGCTTGCACAATAGTCAACCTCCCCCCCTCTAGACAACAAAGCTTTCTTCCAACCATCCAACATTTACCTATTTTTTCTTAGACCCGATCCCTAAAAGAAACAAGTCACAGATTCCCTCCTAGCAGTAACCATAAATATTTCAAAACCCAGCTCTCAACACGATACCCAAGTAAACTAGCCAGCCTAGTAACTTCTACCTCATAAACATTCACACCTGCACTAACACTCTTATTCATATTCAACCCGAAACCTGACAGTAACTCAAAAACCTGCAAAATACATTGTAAAATTAAGCAACTTCTCCTTTGCATTAGATGAAAAAATAAAGTATTGTCTGCATACTAAATATGAGAAACTGCTATCCTATCACTAAAAACTACAAAGCCCTCAAGAAAACGACCTACTTAGCTTTCTCTACTAATCTGTCCAAAATATCCACCACCGAAGTGAACAGAAAAGTAGACAAAGGATCACCCTACCTCAAACACCTAGAAGCTTTAAAACATTTCCCATATAACAAAAATAAATAAATAAATAAAATAACTAACGACAAGCACCCATTAACCCACTTCCTCCATTTATTAGAAAAACTTTCTGATCCACATACGCTTTTGTCAAAACCAATCTTAAAATGAAAACCTAACACCACATCTAAAATTTGCCTCCCATCTACAAAAGTTCCTTGAGACGACGAAATAGCTTCCCCAAGAACTGCTCTCAATCTCCTACATATAACTTTTGCCAAGATCTTATATAATGAAGTGACCAAACTAATATGCTTAAAATCACCTATTTTGACTGAGTTTTCTTTCTTTGGAATAAGGCATATAAAAGATGCATTCGTACATGAATTAACCACCACTCTCAAAAAATTCCATAAATATCTTCAACAGATTGTTAACCTCATCCCAAAAATCATGAAACACACCCATAGTAAAACCATCAAGACCTAGAGACTTCTCCATACTGCAATAAAAAATTGCCTCTTTGATTCCCCCCCATCCCAAAAGGTATCTCAATCTATTATGATGTAGACCTATCTATGAGACACCGATCCAAACCTAAAACCCCCAACCTCTCCACTCCCTTAGAAGAATGCAAATTTGATGAGGAAAGGTCATGAAGTTTGTCATGAAGTTTTTCATTTCCACCCAATCAATGTTCTTTCTTATGGACTTCAAATGGATTCTTTTCTAACGTACATACATAAGATGATACCTGAGCAGAGGATAAATAAACTGAATCTATGGAGAAGAGCATGTTTCAATTTTTTTGCCTCTTATTCTGCTAAGATATGTATTTATCAACCATCAAGAACTGGAGTATAAGCTCTAACAAAGGCACAACAGGCATCAGCATCAACATCATCAGCAAAGGGAAGTGTCATTGCCAACAAAATCCATCTTCTCCCCAATACTGATATTTTAAGTATCACTGAACTTAATTAGTTTCTACATTAGCAATTAGTACGCTGGATTTGTTCATTATTCAACCAAAGCAAATTTTTGAGAAGGAATTAATTTTATATTTTATAAAACCTGTTAATTTTTTAAGTTAAAATATTAAATTTGATTAATGTATCACTTACTTTGAATATCTAATGAATTTTTCTACCCATGACTTTCAAATATCATTAACACTATGTTTGGATTGAGAGAGTTGGAGAGAAGAGAAGAGAAACTCGTTAAGAGAAGATAAGAGAAAGTTAAATGACTTTCTCTCCACCTTGTTTGGATAGAGAGGGGAGAAAGTTAAATGACTTTCTCTCCACCCTGTTTGGATAGCCTTCATAAGAGAAGAGAATAGAAGATTTTAAGGTGGAAATTCCAATATTGCCCTTACTTACATAAAAAGAAAATAAAAGCTAAAGAAGGAAGAGAAAGGGTAAAATAGTAAAACTACCCCTCATTAAAACCCTTTCTCTTCTCTTCTCTCCATTTCTCTCCGATTTGGAGAGAAAGAAAAAGGCCAACTTTTCTCTCCCCTTTCTCTCCCCTTTCTCTCCCCCTCCTCCCCTTTCTCTCCAACTCTCTCAATCCAAACGAGAGAACCTTGATAAGTTTCTCTTCTCTTCTCTTCTCTTCTTTCCAACTCTCTCAATCCAAACAAGCTGCAAGTATAACTTTACCATTTTCCAAGCTATTTCAAAGTTATGAACAATCCACAAGACTACAACTGAATAACCTCCATTTTCTGCATAAAAGGTTGCCCAATGTAATTGCATATACACAATGAAACATTCTATTAAGGAACAAGTAGAAACTAAGCCTATGGAAAACAGATCTGTTTTGGTTTCTAGAACCCTTAATAAGCACTTGACAACCCATACCGTCAGCTGCTATTGTTGTTTGTTTGTGTCTTCTATGCTTTACCTTAAGCAATGAGAGGAAGGAAGATAAAGAAGGGGAAATATAAATCAACAATGCTCTCTTAAAATTAGAAAATATCACATGGAGAAATAACAATAGAAAAAACGAAATATATATATATATATATATATATATATATATATACCGTAAAATAATAGAAAAAGAAAATTACAAGGTACAAAATTCTTGATCAAAACCAGAAAATAAAGCCATAGGCCCATTAAGGATTCATTTGATCACAAATAATTAAAATAATAAAAACTCTACCATCAATGATTACATCCCATACATGTTGAGGTCAGTCTCTTATTGATCAAGTCCTTGAAGCAGGTAATAGTTGGACTATTACCATGTAACAGGGATACAGACACAGGTAACAGTACTTTGGATATGAGGTGTGTAACACAGAAACCTCAAAAGACAAACAAAATAGATAGCTACAAGCAATGGAGTTTCTGCTCAACATATGTGCAGGTTAGTCAACACAAAAAAGTGCACAAGACTACAAGTCTTTCCTGGTATGAATGCTAGTAACAAGCATAACCATGATCAGCTTAATTGACACTGCTAATATTGATACAAGAGTTAAGAGGAGAGCTGAGTTGGGAGGAGTAATGGTTTCTTGTCTTGTTATCTGCCTTTGTGCTTTGCAGCTCTGTTTGCTCTTTCATTCTGACCTGATTTGGGTGCCCCCTCAATCCACATCGGTTTGCACTTCCTCTCTTCACTTTGTTTAATTTTGTCATAAAAGGAAGATTAAAAAGAGGGCAGAGGGGGGCTGATTTGCAAGCCAAGGCACATAAGCACATTCATGTTGATTTCACTAACTGTGATAAAATCTTATTTAGGGATCAAAAGAATAGGGTTTTACAGGCCATAAATGGCCTTTCAAGTTCAACTTCCACCACTTATAAAGTGAAATGAACTCAAAAGCACACCTAGATGTCTAAAAATACTTAAAGACGACAAGCCTCGCAATTTACACATAATCAAGTCTATGAATCATGACTTATGACCAAGCAGATACACCAACAGATCAAGAAAAAATGCAATGCGAGGACTTGAGACCAGCTACTAGGCAATTCATTGTAGCAGGTTGCCAAGACCTACATCACATCAATGGCACTATGGTGTCAACATTCAACAAGGGTGCAAGATATCAAATCTAGGCTATCTAGTAAATCACAAAAAATGGGATCCAAGAACATGCAAAGCATGTTTTATTTTATTTTTATTTCCAACATAATATGATATACTAAAATGTTGAAACCCTTCCGTACCTCATAAACTTTAAATCCAAACTCAAAGGACATCACTTTATCTGCTTTATTATATAATTATAGAAAGGATTTTCTATTTGCAAATTTTCCTAGAACATAAATTATGTTCAGACAGAAATTTTCGTAGAACATAAATTATGTTCAGACAGAATTTGGTAACTTCAACTCCATTAACCACCACTTAGGAATCTGTTGTCAGTTTATACCTATTATCTCAAAGTTTTGGAACTAACGAATCCATTGATACAAATAGTACATTTGCTAGATTAAACCGAAAGAAATGAGAGAACCTAAAAACCCGAACTGCAGAGACAATTTTCAAACTAATGCTCTGCTAATTGTATCCATGCATACACATATTGGTTGCATATCAATCTCAACATGATGATGAGAATATTAATAGAAGAACAACCACATAAAAGAGCAAAATTATTGAAAGAAAAAAAAAAAAGGGAGAGAAAACCTCATGCTAACTGCTGCCTCAGCAGCAGGCTGACCATTTACTATCAAGTATTCTTGATCCATATCAGAGGCCTCATCATCATCTTCAGTTTCACTATCTTCACTCTGCTCCATAACTCGAACCATGTCAACTGCTTCTAGCTTATTTCCCATAGCATGACTTCTACGAGACTCATTATCAGTGCCTAGGAAGTATAAAATTTAAAGAAAGCAGAAAAATTCAGATCAATAAACAATGTTCGGACAGAAAAAAGAAAAAAAAATTGCAACTCAAATAACTAAGAAATTCTTATAGAAATAGAAAAAGCATATGCAAGTAAACATATCCAGACATGATGCTTGCCTACTTCAAAAAAAATGCGAGATGCAAGATTGTATCATTTGATGCAAATCACAATCGTGAGCAGATTAGAACACCCATGAAACACATACTAAACATGAAATTGCATAGATTCAATGCTGGTTGACATAGCCTGTTGATTAGAGAGAATTAATTCAAGGGCCAATTATAAGTCATAATACGAATAACCACCACCATTGACTAATTACTAGTTTTAATGGATGTTTGATGGGACCTAAGAATTACATCTACAAAAAGCATCACAACCAGCAATTTTTTCTCGCCCTCCTCAAGCCTCAAAACCCCTAGCTTCTATCTTTGAAATTTCATCCAATCTTTCCAAAGTTCCAGAATTGGACTGCATCCTCTTCCATTCTAGCATCTACAGTAACCCCAAGATTTCTACAATGCCATCTTTCTAATATCTAGCCTTCCAATTGGTACTTACTCCACTTCTTCGCCCCAGAATTAAGAATTATGAATACTGATCTTCTTGGTAGTTACAGAGTCTACCTTGCCTTAAAGGACACCAAAACAAACCCAACAATTGACTTGAACAACTAAAGTCTAACATGGTCAAAATGGGTCAGAAATCGGTCTATATAGACTTGCCCATCTGAAGCACCACTAATGAAGCTAAAAAGCCAACAACCTTGACCCATATATATATATAAATCTCCATTCGATGCCAAAACCAACACTTTAGCCAAACAATTTAACATGACTCTGTCTGAAAGTGTTTAAAGAACATACTACAAATAAGAAAATTTAATTTAAACAATGAAAAATATAAACACAAAATGTCAAATGTATTAAAACTTAAAAGTATCAAAACCATAAAATAATTCTTACCTTCCTCATCATCACCCTCTTCCTCGGACATACTGAGAGCCTCAGAGCCACCATCCACGTCTTCTTCTGTGTCACTTTTACCTTCTTCTTCTCTTTGTCTACCCAAAATAAAAGCACATGATAAAGTGTTAGCTTCAAAATGGTCCATTAAATCAACTAGAGTAGAAATAGGTTCAAGAAAATAAGCAAATCAGCAACAAAACGAACAGCAGTTAGCCCATGAAACGTGTACCTTGATAATGAATATTGAACAAAGTTCATTACTGTCTAAATTTTTGGTTTCACTCAAAGCAAGATTTTAAAACTCAGATAACACTGATATGCATTGTGTGACAAGTATCAATATCACCAGCAATAAATCCCATATCAGGGCAACTATTTTTTTTTCCTCAATAAGAATTCCAAGGCCAATATTGACTGCAATTTATATAAAAAGCTAGGGATTTGTAATTTGATATTTTTCATAAAGGAAAAAAGCAAGCAGGAAAAAACAAAAAGAAACATACGAACACAAACAATCTTGTTAACAAAAAGTTACAATCCAATGTAGTAGGAAATCACATAAAGAATGAGTAGCTCATTATAAAACAACAGAATTTATGGTCACTCACAAGCAGCTGAGAGCCTAACCAGACCCACAAGGCCACAAATTATAGACTTGCAGTATATCATGCACATAAAGGTTTTTCAAATTGGACGAGATGTGTACAGATGACCCTGCTGCTCAAAAGACTAGAATAAATTAGAAACAGTTCCTGTAGAGAAAACCATTACCTCCTCTTAAATACATCAGCTAGAGAGTCACTGCCCGATCCTAATGTCTTTAACAAATTATCATACATTGATGGCTCTCTATAAACCACTTCCTCTTCAGAAACTACACCACTTGATTGTTCCTCAGACGAATTCCCTGTATCAAGCAAATCAACAAAATCCATATAAGAAAATGATATAAACTAAAACGATTATTTCGCTATTTGAAAAGAGAGGAAATCTGTAACCCAAACCAAAACTTCCTAATAGTTATATCAGGTACAAATTCTCAACAACTGAATTAGAACTTCATCAAATCAACTTGGAGTCCAAAACCCAGAACAAACTCCATGCATAAAAATTAAAACAATAAAAATAAAATAAAATAAATAAAGGTTTTTCATGGACCCAATTATGTGTCATACAATAATTGAACCAACAAGAACCAAAGATTTTTAAGTAATATACTCTGTAAAAGATAAATAGTTTAACATGCCTGAGGAACTTGGAGATGGACTACGAGCAACCTTATCTTCAATACGACGATTCTTTCTCCCATGCCTACCAGTGTGTAACTTTTCAGGCGATTTATGTCTCTTTATTCCTGCTTACAAACATTTATATAGTCCGTCAAATAAACAAAAAGACAACTCTATGCACATTAATAACACATGAAACAGGCTACCATAGCGAAAGAGAAAATCAATTGATTATAAAAATAAATAGTAAAATCCCACAATTCTCTGTGGAAACTATCATGCACTGCAAAACTTTCTGCTGGCATATTGACAATAAAATTAGTGCATATGAATGCTCCATTTGGTTCTCAAGAAAATGTAGAAAAAAAATATACTAAAAATTTTGAATCAAAGAAAAAAATTTCAGTATTTGGGACTAGGGATAAACAAAAATCTCCACCAATTGAACATAAATAGTTAAACTATTTTCATTTAGTTGAAGCAATTTTTCCATTCTCGGAAACCAAAACAGCAAAAAATATAAGAATCAAAACAGTATTTTCTTTTGTTTTCCTAAACTTTCTCAGCAACCAAACAAAACATAAAAGAGAAAAAAATGGTACGTATATATAGCCATATAGGATATAAATAGCAAAAATATCAGTTTAAATAGTTATGAGGATTATGAAGAATAACCAATAACTTTCGTTTGGTTGCTGGAAAAACAATGGAAAGAAAATCATGAGCCTTCGATGTTTTTGCAAAGGGCACATGGGGGGCCTGTGCAATAGTTTTCTCCCTTTTTATCACTTGAAATTCTCAAATGCTTCAATGCCTATAAATTGAGAGATAACAGTAAAGCATTCTCTCAAATTCAAGGATGAAGATGCGATTCGTTTGATGAGAAAAATAAAAAGGAATATCGAAAATTCGAATGGCTGAAGCTGAAGCAGCTACTTTCGAAGTAACAGAAAGAAAAACAACGACTGGAGTGGGAGACACAAATAATGACTCTATTCGCCAGGATGTTAGCAGGTTAGGCAGCTGTAAAATTTTCTATATTTGGTAGAATGCAGGCTGAATTTTTTTTTTTTTTCTCAGCAACCAAACAGATTGGGGATATTACCTCGATTTCTACTGAAAAGCTTCCCCATTAGAAGTGGAGTTTCTGAAAAGCTGAGTGCGGATGGTCTGGTTATCTTGAACAGTAAACCGGGGCCTGTTTGGGAAAACTAAGATTTGGAGCAGGCTGGTTCGGAACCTGTCAAGTTACTAGTTAGTATCAAAATCAATTTTCATTGGAACTCGTTCTCAATTACATTTCAATGGAAAATCCTCAAATCAAAACCTTAATCTCACAAATACCCATCAAATCAAAATATCTAGTTTCTAAAGCCTAAAAATAACAAACCCACCTATGTTTTTGCTGAAAAAAAAAAAACAATATAATTAAAGAACAATCAGCAGCAAATTTAGAGAATCCCCCAAAGCTTCCTATTATCATCATTCACCTTAAAGCCCCTAAACTTTGAGTCCCCATCTACTACAAGCAAAAAAAAAAAATGCATAATTAGAACGCATACTTCGGGGGCTAGAGGTGGTCGGGCTAATTTCTGTTACCTCAGTGAGAGGAAAAAAAAAAAACAGACGAATTACAGGCCGTGTGTAAGACTGAGAAAAACCTCAAATGGAAGGGAGAGAAGGGAAGGAGCTGTGGGCAGAGGGAGAAGGAGAGAGATAGTGGGCTGTTGAAGAGAGATAAAAAGATAATGAGAATAGTGGGGGAAAATCCCTAAAGACAATGGAAAGAAACTAGAAGAATAAGAGAACGGACCTTCTTCCGGCGAGGCAAATATTGACGACGACCTGTGGGAGCAACGACGGCAGCTAGTGAAACCCTTCCCTCTCTCTTCTTTCGTTTCAAAAATTATATTCTTAGACAGTCGAAACGCACACTTGGATTTTATGAAAGCCTGCTGCTGTCTCTCGGAACACACGTGCCGGTTTTGGACTCCAAAATTACTTACCAAACACTGCACTAGTCATTTGGGCCAACTTTTATAATATATAACAAAAAAAACATAGATACATGCCATTAATTAGGATATATGTTCAGCAGATTATAAACTATAATTTTTCTACATACAAGAAGTCTATTATAACTTTATAAGAATCTTAGGTAAAATTGTATAATATAATTTTTATAAAATTAATTACAGTATAAATTTTGAAAAATTGATTGTTGGATTAAATACACTTCTCATAAATTTCATATTCGCTAAAAATTACAATGATCAAACAATTGGTTTTGGAAAAAAAGATGCTGCGAAAATTTGTGACTTTTTATTCTTCAAAATATTCTCATTTTTTTCTAGTTAGTTTTTTCACAAACCAACTGTTAGATTTCTGTGATTTTTGATGAACAAGAAATTCATAAAAACTGTATCTAATTTAATGCTCAGTTTTTAAAAATTCGTTCTTCAATTGGCCCTACACAAGTCACTTTATTCAACTTTATATATACTTGCACAATATACATATATTTATATATTTTCTATTTATTTAAAAAGTTGATGCACATGATAGTTGCTGCGTATGATGTATTATCTAAACTTTTTTTATTTAAATTTTTTTTTTCAAATAGGTAAAGTGTTTATTCTGGTCATAAAGTCTAGTGCGCACGGCACGCATGCGTGCCCTGCATCTATAGCTTGCATCACGGATGGTCCCTATGCAGGGTTCGGAAGCACGCCAACACACACCAAATCCTAACTATCAAGTTATATATATGGTCAGGTTCTATCGACACATCATATGAGCGGTGCTACACATCCCTCACATTTCTCCCATTTTGTTACTCCAATTTGATGTGTTAAAGTGCTACATCATTACATAATAAAAACGATTGAAGGCACCCAATATAATGAAAATGCACAACACAGTGAAAAACCGTAATACAATGAAAATACCCATCACAGTAAAAATACCCATCACAGTGAAAACTTTCAAACTCATAGAAAATACCCCAACACGGTGAAAATACCCAACACAATGAAAACACCTAAACTTAGTAAAAATATCCTACACGGCGAAAACACCCAAATTCGATTAAAACACCAAAACTCGGTGAAAATACCCCAAGACAATAAAAATACCCAATATAATGAATTCACCGTTTTTATTTAGAAACTTAGTCAAAACCCAACACACAATGATTTTTTTTTATATAACTGCTTTTTTTTTTCAATGTCCTTCTCTCGTGAAAATACAATGAGAAGAAAAAAAAAAAAAAGAGGAAATAAAAGAGAGAAGCTGCGATGCGGTAAGGAAGAGAGAAACTGGAAGAGAGGTAGGGAATAGAGGTTGATTGGATCACAATCATACCTTAAATTAATGGTATTGCTATGCCTCCTCATGTTGCATAATAAAGGCTTGTATTTGCGTTATTCATTGAAAGATGCTAATTTTCACTTTTATAGAACAATTGAGCAGAATTGTACAGAATTCGAGCTTTCACTAAGAAAGACTTGCCTGAACATCAAGTGGATAAACGCTTCACTTTAAAGAAGATATTTGATGAAGTTTGGAAGGCAAGAGGAAAAAAATCAGCAATTCAGAAGTCAGAGACAAAATCTCTATCGATAGCCAAGTCTCGCTATTGATAGAAGTTCTATCGATAACCAAGTCTCACTATCGATAGGGAAAGTCGGCCGGGACAAATATCTAAGGACATTCTATGTTATTCTTTGGTTATGCTAAGGGCATTTCGGTCTTTTGTAAATTCAGTCTATATATATGTAACCAATGGCAACCTTAAGAGGGTTCAAGAATTCCTTTTTGAATAATTTCTCTTTCAATTTCAATAGACATAGTCTTACAGTTCAATTGTGCTTTATATTCTGTCATTTACGTTTTACATTCTTACTTTTATGCATGGTTCGTTTCTCATTTGAGGGTTGTTCTTTACTTATTCAGTTCTTGCAATTAATTTCTTTATTTACTTAAGTCATTTTCTTTATTTACTTCAGTCATTTTCTTTTTGATTTAATATTTTCCATCCTATGACGCCTTGGAAGCTTGTCATGGATAAATGAGTTTCTCCTCCATTGTTGTATAACTAAATTACCAAGCTTGGGTGAGTATGAAGTTTGGATTCTTTACGCATTTCTAGTTTATAAATATTGCTTATATGTATTTATGTGATTGCATAGCTATGATGGTTTACCGCACACTACTGCCAAATCTAATAAAATATAATTGTATTTCTGTGATTGCAATTATATAATTATGCAATGGTATTTATTGGGATAAATATACGATCTAGCATGCTTTATTCCCAATTAAGGTGGATAGTGACAATTTATTCCTTTTCAAGGATAAATATGCCGAATCTACTATTCATCATCTTTTTGGAGATTCCTTTTTGTAGTTGGATGATCCACCATACATAAATACTGTAATGTGGATTTTTTAACTAAAATGCGTAATTGATATTCAAACGGATTTTTCACCCAGGTTCCACTCATTCCACCAATTAAATCTCGTATTTAATTTGTTTTATTAAAATCTGTGTTTTTGCTTCAACACACTTGAAGCTCTCATCAGCACCAAACTAATTTGATAATATTTTTTCACTATAATTAAATCTAATCATTTTATTATTAAACCAATATTATTCCCAATGGTTCGACATTCGTGCTCACCAATCACAATTGAATTGAGGTTAACAACATGCCGTTTTATAAATGAATTAATCTTGATCATTAACAAGGAATAATCTCCCTTGTTCTTAGACGATCAGAGGTGCAAAGTGAAAAAGAGAGAGAGAGAGAGGAGGCGAAAGTAATACAAACCAGATCGCCGGAGATTTGCTCAAATCGAAGCATCAGTGCCTTAGTTGTTGTGATCTGTTGAGGTGATGAATAAGAAATGTGATAAACTCTTCGTCAGCGACCATAGACAAATACGAAGAAGAAGAGATTGTGGTGATTTCAGTTCATGGAGGAACTGAGCAATTGTGGACAGTCAAGGAAGAACATTATCGTCGCTGAATTTCATCAATATCTATGGTTGGACCGTGTTCAAGCGCTCCGATCTGCACAATTTTGATGATCTGCTACCTGGCGATGACCTTGCCCTTCTTCTTTTTCTTCTTCTTCTCTCTCTCTCTCTTCCTTATGTCATGTGGTGTGGTGGATTCCACTTCAAGATGCCATACAAGATGGGAATAACCAATACAAGATAATTTACAGTAGAAGTAGCATTTTCCATATCAAAAATCACATTCATCCTATGGCTACTTTTAAAAAAATATCATAGTTTAAAATAAACCGGAAAAAATTGTATGAGACTGATACAGTTAGTTTTTTGAAAAACCAACCGTTAGATCAATGCGATTTTTGGCATACATAATAAAATAAATATAAGCAAAATATTTAATCCAACAATTAGTTTCACAAAATACTTATCTCACGCTGGGTTTTATAAACAGCGTGTCAAATTAGGAATAAAAACCATATGTCAAAGGAGCCTGTCCAATATATTAACCGAAATAAGATCCAATTAACTTGACTTGATTATCAAATTGGTTATATGTAATTATGTATCATGTGTCGATATCTATTTAATAGTAAAAACTATTTATGCTGAGTTCAAATCGGGCATGCCACTTCTAAACCAATTTGTGGCCATTTTCCTTTTGTGCTAATTCAAGACTGACAGTTGTTATTATTATTCGGCCTGTATACCCCTGTTTAATTTTTTTTTTCGAAAATACGTGTCTCTCTCCCCACATCTCTCTCTTCCCATCTCCTCTCCGGTGACGAAGCGCTTGGTTTCTCTCTGTATGCCTACAGCTCTCTTCAGGTAAGATTAGGTTATCTTTTAGGTATTAATTTTATGTTTTTTTGGCTTCGTGTTTTGCTTTCAATAAGGTTGATTACAGCGCCCACCAACTGTTTGATTTTTTTTCCCCCCTGAAATTGAAGCAGTAACAATCCTCTTTATTTTAATGAGTTATTAAGAGCGTTATCCTTTTCCATGGTTGGCGTATTCTATTGCAATTTGCAGGATCTTTCTTGATAGATTCACCGTGTTAATGAACTATAGCCTGGGCATCTTTATGCTGCAACTTGTTTGTGTCACACAACATATGCTTCTTGTTTTGGATTTATTCTCCACCCTTCAATTGTATTAGTCTTGCTTTTGGCATTTTGATGGGCAGGGTGCAATTGTTAAAATCTTTAGTCTAGGTGTTTAGTCATCTTGTGCCTATATAAGCTGGTGCGGAGCCAGGATTTTGGCACCCCAAATGGCACCAAATAGTGCCTAACTATTATTTTGGTGATCAAGACTGGTGATTCTTAAGAATAGGTTTTAGATTTGAGGTTGGAAAAATATGAGTCTTTTTGCAAATAAAGCTGATTACTCTCTGTTTGGCTAGGGAGAAGAGAAGAGAAGAGAAAGGAACGAAATTTTTTTAAAATTTTACTTCACTCTAGACAGTTTGGCTTGCGAGTGAGGAGAGAATAATAAGGGAAAAAGAGGAATTTTTATTTTTAAATTTTCCTGCCGATCCCACTGGAATTTTCCCCTTTTATTTTTCATTCACTGTCCTTGAATAAACAAGCAGAGAAAAATGTCCAAAATTTCTCCTCTCCTCTCTTCTTTTCTTTTCGTTTCTTTTCCTTACTTCATTTCCCTTCCTTTCTCCCTTCAAGTACTGAACCAAATAGTGGTGCAAACTGTGTTTCCTGTCAACATTTTCATCCTGAACAGGAAAAAACTTCAGGTATAAAATATATTTGTTATATTGGTCCTTCTTTGTTCTTACAGTAGCCATTGCTATCCCTATGTTTGGAAACACACTCACTTTTGAATTACTATATGCTATAGCCTATAACATAATGTTATCCCTCTGTTTTGTCATGTTTGTGTGTGTACATGTATTTATATATATTATGCTTTGTCTCAAGTTATCATTAGACCGATTGTGAAAGAAATTAAATTCTATATAAAAGCCTCTCTTCTATGCATTTCATGAATCAATAACTTCTAATATGGCAGTTTTTTCATTTTTTTGTTAGCCATGGCACTGAGAATGTTTACCAGGAATCTGAGGACTAAACTCTTGCCCACATTTTCTTCTACTTCATTGTTGCACTCACATGCTACAAGCTTTGGTAGGTCCATCTATCTTTCTAAGAGAAGTATCTTTTATTTTAAGAATCCCTTTGCCCTGATCTGAACTGAATGTTAAGCTTTTGTTTGGATATTATGCTTTTCAGCAATAATATCAATACAGTACTGGTAAAAAAAATTGGAATTTGAGTATGAAACTATTAGAGTATTTTTTTTTTTCAAATTTTTATTCGATGTACTTGAAATATTGTATAAAAACCAGTAAATTTTTTTGACTCATAGATTATGCACTACTTCATTTGTCCATCTGTTATAATATTTTTTGTCTCACATTATGAGATGCCTTACAATGTCATTGAGTGTCGTTTGAGAGGTCTGAACATGTTGATACTCGGGTATTACAATAATGCCAAGCCAGTGAAAGACTAACAGAACTAATGGGTGGATGAAATCTACCCTATAGCAGTCGGATGAAATGCGTGGAATAGAAAACCTGTCATCATTCGAGTTGTTTGTTAGGGGGGGAGGGACGGGGGTATTGTTATATTTTATCCCTCACTTCAGAATAGAGAAGTACTCAACAATTTCATACCTATGTTCTTCTAAAGAGTAGGGAGCCAAATCATATTAGTATGGTTCATTGGAATGAGTTAATTTTTTCCATTTAGACTTTGTTTGGTTAGGATGAGAGTACCGATAAGTGAAAGGAAAGTAGCAACTTTCAATGATATGTCAGTTCTGCATTTAAATAGCATGAAAGATGCACTTTACCATGAAAATCCAAGACAATAAAATATTTTCTCCAAAATTATTTCTCTGAATCTCACATGACATTTTAACTTTTTGGTCCCCCAAAATTCTCATCCTAACCAAACTGAGCCTTGCTAGATTTTGAAAACAAACTATGTCTCTTGCTTTTTCACACAACCCTTGGTGGATTAGAAATTTACTAATTTGTTTGGTATCTCTAATTGCCACTGGAAAAGGCCAATTTGTTTTGCATAAGAAGAAAGTGAAGCATCTCCATTTGGATGATTTATTCTTTTGCTTGTTACCACCTCTCCCCTTGCTCAATTGAGATTGTTATGATTCATATCATGAAGTACTTCTGTAGTTAAATCAATTCTATATGGTTGGTATTTTTGGTATAACAAATGCCTGGATACTGCTCAAACTTAGGCTGGCTTTTTATTTATTTTTGGTTATTTCTTAAAGAGATTATGCATGGCAAAGAAAATATTTTTTTTCTTTTTGTTTTTTGATTGAAATATATGTTGATCAGCTGGTTTTTCTCTTGTTAATTGAGTAGATTATATACTTTATGTTAGTGTCTCCCAAGTAAACAGGGGTGTCGTAGGCCCTCTATACTTGGGGAAATAAATTTTGTCTGTGCATTAGATGCTTCCCAGGATCATCTTTTTTGCATCCAGGGTTTTGGACTGAATTGTGATTGGTGACATACATGAGTTACATTTTCAGGATTTAAAGAAGTGCGGGAAGAAGAAAAAAGTCAAATGGTTGGTAATGTCTTCAGCAATGTGGCTTCAAACTATGATCTCATGAATGATTTGATGAGTGCTGGATTACATAGGTTATGGAAGGATAGGTTAGACACTTGCCGATGCACTTGAATAGTGATTTTAAATTTGCAGCCATCTACACTTTGCCTTCATATTGTTGCATTTCTTTTTTTTCATCTGTTTCCAGATTGGTTTCTAAACTGCATCCATTTCCTGGAATGAAGCATCTTGATGTGGCTGGCGGGACAGGTCAGCTTACATTATGTACAATTATTATCTGTAACGTTTGTTTGTCAAGCTATATAGACTAAAAGACTGGGGGAGCATGAGAAGTACTGAATATGGATAATGAGAAATGTCTAATTATAGAGGAAATATTAGTGATTTATACAAGCTTCCTGGTCTTGTTTCCTTTTTTTTTTTTTCCACCTTAAAGAATGAAATAAAAAATGTACAAGGGTGGGTACACAACTCATGAACTACTTTTCTAGTTCAAGTATTATTATTTTATTCCAAGTTTTTGGATTTTACATAGTGAAGTTCACTGTTTAATTTTGAGGACTTTGTGGCATCAAATTATTATTATTATTTTAAAATTCAGATAAAAGTATATTTTATTATATATAAGGAAAATTAGGGCAAAAACAACCCCTGTACACTCGAGTTATATAAAGGAACAAAAAGAACAAATACAAAAAATTACAATTGTAATGCACCCAAAAAGAGTTGGAAGGAAGCGTGCACTTCTAAAACAATCGACTATTTCCTTGAACAAATTGCAGAGGTTGTCAAATATAAGACTCCAGACTTGATAGTTCTGATACTGGCATGGTGCATCATAACTGAAGGGCTCATTGATCTCTAAAATATATTTGCTATATATTGGTGAATCATGATATTTGTAAAAATGGAGTTTAATTTAACCATCTCAGAGCAATTTAGAATATCGTGTTTTTTAAAGTTCAGAAGGCTGCTGATGCTTTGGGCTTTACATTCTGAGTAATGGAATTTTTTTTCTTTGAGATGAAGAGAACTCTATTGGAATCGTCTATCATGAAACCTAGCCTCTTCATTGAAAGATACTCTATCGTGTGCGTTTGTGAGTCTGTGGTTAACACTGATGCATTCCAGTTTCATTCTCATTTTGAAATATATGTGAATTTTCTATTGCCATCTTAAGTTAAAATGTTGTTGATTTTACAGGGGATATTGCTTTTAGGATCCTACAAATGATAAACAGCACAAAACGTCGAGCCATGCAAGATGTTCTTGAAGATGATTTGCTGGAAGAAACTCAGATATATGTATGTGACATAAACCCAAACATGTTAAATGTTGGTAAAAAGAGGGCCTTGGAGAGAGGTAAATGAGGAATCAACCTGCAATTGATTGAATTGTACATTCTCCCTAGTAGTTAATTTGAAAATTTAAGTTGTCTTTCCTTTTGAACAGTACTTATTGGCTTTTTATAGAAATGAAAGTTGTCTCCTGATGTATACAGGTCTTGGAGAAGTTAAGTCCCTCACGTGGGTGGAAGGTGATGCAGAAGCTTTAAGTTTTGAAGATGATTCAATGGATGGTTATACAATTGCATTCGGGATTAGGAATGTGACACACATAGAAAAAGTTCTTGCTGAAGCTTATCGGTAAGCTTTCTACTTTTTGTCACTTGGTTGTTATATGCATTGACAGCAAATAAGAGTTAATAGCAGTCAGAGGGGAAGGACGACATGCCAAACTAGTTAAATAGACCACTGAAATTCTTTGATTTTGAATGGATTTTTCATCCTTTTGCACAGATTGGAATGGAAGGCATAAATTTATTTCCTCAAGAATGTGTTCTTTATTAAATAAACTACAATTATATGGGGAGCTGTTGGTAATGGAAAAACTACCTCTTAGTATTATGTGTAAGAATTATATTGAAGCACTGCTGTTGTAAGTAAATAATATGTGAAATTCTCTAGTCCAGTCCCTTTTTTTAAAGTTCATGTGGCAAATCTTCCATTATTTTGTGTGTGTTTTTTTTTTTTTTTTTTATTTTTTTTTTTTATTTTTTTTTATAAATTTTTTTATATTTATATATATATATATATATATATATATATATATATATATATATATATTTATTTATTTATTTATCATGCTGGCTACAGTTGATTTTTCTTTTCTAATCAGGGTTCTAAGACGTGGAGGAAGGTTCCTTTGCCTTGAACTAGGCCATGTGGAAGTTCCTGTTTTTAAGCAGTTGTGAGTATTTCTGACTCCTTGCTGAGGCAAGAAATTATACCTGATAAACCTTGTACTACAACATTAAAATTTTTTATATTATTCTTTCTTATTAGATAGTCACTATTGTCCAAGCAATATTCCAATCATCTTAGGGCTATCTGTGTGGTTCCATTTCTAAATTCTGTTAATATGACAATATAAAACCCATTGGCTGTTTGTGCTTCATGCACGCTCCCACGCACATTTTTGACCAATTGTGTTTATTCACTATTAACAATATGATACTAGAGCCACTGCTCAAGTTTGCTTTATGGGTCTTGAAATGACTAATATCCCAGGCTATTCTTATTGGAAGCTAGCATCTCTCTCTCTCTCTCTCTCTCAAACACTATTGTTTACTCTAGTAAAATTTAGGTTAAATTTTTTTTGGGTGCAGGTATGATTACTACTCATTCTCGGTCATTCCAGCCCTTGGTGAGCTAGTTGCAGGTGATCGGGAATCTTATCAGTACTTAGTTGAGAGTATCCGTCGTTTTCCATCTCAGGTTAGAATCCTTGAATCCTCCAAAAAATATTCTAATCTTCACAGCAATGTATGTAGTGAATGCATCCTAGTGACAGTGAGGCAATATTAGCTTTCTGGAGAGGCAATTTTTATAGACGATATGCTCTGGTACTGTGTAGGCATTTAAAAGTGAAAATAGAGTTTTTATTACTTTCCGGTAACCTTTTTCTTTCAAGTGAATTAATTTACTGATAGGTGTATTGTGTACATCTGTCATTGATATATGTCAATAAGTAAGAATTGAAGAGATGTAATGTAAGCTTATTCTGTGGATTGCTTGAATTGACATGTCCAGTACTTGTACCCCATCAAGGGAAAAACATGAATGTAATACTTAAAACCAAAGAAATATATCAAGTCAAAGAACACAACCTAGAGTTATATTCATTGCATTCCAATTGATGGGAACTACTCTTTTCTTTATGAAACTTCTAGTCCACTTTTTTGTCTGTGTCTGTGTGTTTCATTCTCTTCTATCAAGTTACGGACTGGTTTTTTACTTAACTTCCAAATCTGTTTATTAGCAAGTCAAATAAACTTTCCTTGTTAATATGATGGGATTTATAAAAGTAAAATAAAAGGGATAAATTTTGTGTATCATTAAGGCAGTTAAGATGATTTCCATATTACCTTGTTTTACCTTGGTGATTTTCACTAGTATCATTGCCTTGACCCTAATGCTAGCGCTAGGGAGTTTGGCTAGGTGAACCTTATATTACTGTTGCCTGGGGTGAACTGGTGGAACTTTGATTGCACTGCCACACACATAGGTACAGAGGGTCATCGAATAAGCATTAAACAGACGTAAACAAATGTACCTACATCCGTCCATTTTGAAAAATTTTTCTATCTAAAACAATATATGATGACAACAAACAGAGGTATCAGTCAGGTAAGACTGTTTGTCAAGGTTCTTCCAGAAGTACAACTTTTAGTTTTCTGAGAGGAAATAGTTCTAGAGCTAATAAAAACCAGCTTAGTACCCGCAGACGTTGTAAGTCTAGCAAACTATTTAGCTTTTACTAAACTGAAATCATGAAATGAGGTACTAATTTGAGTTCTTTGAGTTTACATGATGCTAGTGTCTTAATCTATCTGTATAGTAACTTATAATCTGTTGTACTCGATGAATTTGCAGGAAGTATTTGCTTCAATGATTGCAGATGCCGGGTTTCAAAAGGTTGAATATGAAAATCTTGTTGGAGGAGTGGTCTCAATCCATTCGGGGTTGAAATTTTAGGGGCATTGTATTATTATAATTTGGTCTAAAATTTGTCAATGGCTTATTATTTATACACCATTTTATTCTCTGGAATTGAGTGTCGCTTGTTTGGAATTCCTTTAGGAAAAAATGCAGTTGATTGAAATGTTTTCAATATGATTCAATTTTCATTCATGATTTTGTCTATTTTATTTAATATAGCAGTTAAATATGCTATCCGGTGAGGATGAAAAATAATACTCAGTTGTATAGCGGCACTAATTGAAATAAGTGAGTTTTTGTTGTTGCGGAAGTGAAGTAGTGATGTTGATCTCTCATGATATGCAGTTTTTATCTAAGATATTGTGTTATGCAGTATGCACCCAAAAACCTATAGAAACCTTAAAGGCGCTGTTTGGAAAACACAAAAACTCCAGTCAGGCCGTTGTGATACGGGCTATTGAACATTTAACAAAATTAAGGAATTGTTTCAAAGATTATGAAAACTCGATTAACTGAAAATAACTTTGATTGATTTGAATTTCGCCACTGTTGATAAGGTTTTTATTTTATTTTATTTTATTTTTTTTCCTAATAAATTTATTCAGCTATGTGCAGAAAAAAAAAAAAAAAAAAAAAAAAAAACATTTGGATATTGCTTGGATTTGGGTTTGCACAGGTTTTAATCAGATCATGTCATGTCATCAAAAGTAAAATCAAACGGTTGAAAATATATGTTAGATCAAAACGACACAAGAGGGGCGTTTTAAGTTATAGAACAAAGTAAACTCCGTTTTTTT
>JAESVK010000741.1:0-23090 GCA_017140935.1 Hamamelis virginiana
CCAACACTGCCACATGGAAGTAATATTGCATGCAAATGACATTGGTTTCTTCCAATCTCCATGTGGCACTTGAAGAGAGAGAGAGAGAGAGAGAGAGAGAGAGAGAGAGAGAGATGGATGGTTTAAGGAGGGGACCCTAGAAGGGTAGAACCATGGACCAGTAACAGACTGTATATAGATGACTCAAATCAGGTGAATTAAGAGAACTACCCAAATGGGCCCATTTGATACCCAAGACTGGGCCCATTACCATGTTCGTACGCAAGTGAAAATCTATACTCGGATTCGGATTAATCCACATTTTGACCCACTGTGCAAAACTCGGTCGTCTGCCGACGAGTTTATCCGAAGAAATCATCCATCGGTAGGGTTACAGTTGTGATGGTTTGAAGAATGTATATAGTAGGGTGGTCCAGTAGGGGTCCTTGATGCAGATCATGGTCCCAAGTCTAGTGAAGAGCCCTGCTGAAGCCCCCCTCGTGTAGATGGTGAAGTTATTTAAACAAGTCCATGTGAATTCCTCATGGGCTGGCAAATGGACTTTTGCCCTAATTCAAGCTCAAGCTTGATTTTGATTTTCAGATACTTGTCGCTGTTCATTTATTGTATTCCTAAGTCAATTTTACAAACCCCGAAATTCCAAGCTTCTACCAATTGCTTGATTTGGTAGAGTAGATATTTGGTTTTGTTTCACACTTTGTTTTGAATTTTCTTCCTTCAATTTGTTTACGTCTCTGTTTGGATCTTGAAAACTTTTACCGATAAAGAGAGGGAAAACGATTGAAAAAGGTATAGAGAAGAATCCATTTCTAAGCAAATTATAACATTTCTTTTTTTTTTCCTTTCCCTTGTCATTTTCGAGATCCAAACAATCGAAAAAGGTATGCAAAGGAATCAATTTCTAAACAAATGACAACATTTCTATTATACCTTTTCCTCGTCATTTCCAAGATCCAAATAGTCTTTCAATCTCAGAAATCTTGTAAAAAAAAAATGGAGGGAGAAAAGCTAGAAAAGTTGCAGAAATTAATCAATTTTATGGAATTTAAAGTATTTTTTATTTCCTTTCCCTTGGCATTTCTAAGATCCAAACAGGACCAAAGAAAAGGAAGGAGTGTTTCTTTGTAATTTCCTAGAACTTCAATTACACTTGTGATAAAAACCCATGTCATTCAAACTATGGTTCAAGTACCTTTTAGACCACAATCATGGCAAAACCCTAATTACATTTTCCAGTAAAATATCGGGGGAACTCGTTCAATCTCAAAAATAAAGAATTCCCATCCTAAATTCTTAGATAACAAACATACCCTTACAAAAAAATGGGTCTCTTTTTTTTTTCTTTTTTTCTTTTCTGCCAAACAAGAAATGGATCAAATTCGAATGTAGATTTATCCAAAATTCACAAGGTACAAACAGAAAAGGAAAAGAAAATTGGGTCCAAATCCAAACAAATGCATGCAAGCATGCACAGTATAATCCGATCAAATCAAATAGCTTTATCAGATAAAATTGTTTTTTAGATTCAAATACTTCTTAATGGAGTCAGTTCAATCGCCAAATCCAACTTGTTTATGATGAATCTGAACCCAGCTCATCTTCTCTGATTTTCTTTTTTTCAAAACCCGACACCTTACCCCATAAGATAAATCTCCCCAATCGTTCTTTTTAGGGTTTCCACGCTCGAATAAAAAACCTCACCCTAGTTAAAAGAGACGGAGAGATGCCATCAAATTAACAAGCTATTTGGCTAACCTGACACAATTAGTGACCCAGTAATAATCAACATGAGTGAATAAAAACCAATCACCAAATCAATTTATATAATTATGTTTTTGTTTTCATACATATCGTTTCTTTTTACAACGAAAAATGGGTGGAGAGAGAAGTACCTCAACCACCAAATTACAATAACAAATGCATTTGCCCTAAACTCCCTATCAAAAAATTGATGCCCCATAAAGACAATAACAAAACAAAAAACCACACGAACTCAATTAAAAAAGGAAAGATATATAATTATATATCCATGCCCCTTTGAACTATGGAAATTTTACAAATTTAAATGAAACTAAATAAATAAATAATTTTACAGCTGGGGCATGGATGTGGGTAAAAAAAAAATGCAGTGAAACAAGAAAAATAAATGGATTTACAAGTCATTGCATTGACCAGGGAGCTTGAATTTACTGGCTACCTCTACGAAACACGAGGAAAGCATACTCAAGATTCCTTAGCCTCACTCATGTAAAAATTGGAAGGCTGGGTTCTTGACAAGTTCCTCTGTCGGTTTGATATCCGAAAAATCCATCTCTTGCAGTGAATTAGAAAGGTCATCAACCGAGAAGGGGATGCTGCATTAAGAGGCATATATTAGTTTTCAATGACTTCGCGATGTGACTTTTTTACTGTGGTTCCATTTGTTTCAATGGAAATTAAAATCAAGAAAATCTGTATCAATGCTGTTGAGGAGCATGTATGATTATAATTGTATGAATGTGGCTTGTTTAGCCTCTTCCAACACCAAAACGAAAAATAAATAAATAAAAGCCTTTCTTCATTAGTGGAAAATGTTGTCTATAAAGAAAAAGAATTTGTCTCCTTCATTTTAGAAAATTGTATAAATTTCTTTCAATAACATATTAATGTCGTCAAGCTCCACAAGCAAACTTGTGGAAATTTTCTGGAAACATTTCATCGATCCAATCATCCAGATTACTAAATAGAATGTATATTAGGAGAAGAAAATTTCACCTGGAAGTGTCATCCAGCAAAAATGAACTGCTGACAGCATTGTTGGAATCCTCTGTCATGAGAACTCTCATGCTGGAAATGACCTGCAGAAAGATAATAGGTGAAATTGCAAAGCAATTGAATTCACCAGACAAGTATTTTGATTTTCAGAACCACCAGTAGAGAAGATATTGTCAAATAAACTTACATCTGGAGATACACTTCGAGTATTGTAGTTGTCATCCCAGTAGAGTGTACATATTCTATACAGCTGCTGAACACTCAAGATCTGAAACAGCCAAGCATAGACATGAGAGAGAGAGAGAGAGAGAGAGATTGTGTGTGCATGAACCTCCCTCTTCATCCCAGTGGAGGGAACACTGTGCTGGAACACTACCATCTACCCGATATTTGGTCATTAAACCTAGCCATATTGCATCACTCCCACCGCATGGCAGTAGTAGGCAGATGTTTAGGTTGACTGCCTCAAGGGCTATTTTGGGGAAATAAATCCTAGTTAGAACTCTGCAGGGGAGGTCTGATAGGAATCCATCATGATTGCACGAACATAGCCTCATCTCTATTACATGTGCTCTACAACACAAATCATGTTTCTCGAATCCACTCTACTGAGGGCCATTTTGTTAACAGTGTGTGTGTGTGTGTGTGCGTGTGTGTGTGAGAGAGAGAGAGAGAGAGAGAGTTACAGGGCAAAGATCATTGGTGATTTCATCATAGGAAATTCTGTACTTCTGATGTATAACCTGTGGGTCAAGAATAGACGAATAGTATAAATCAAGTAAACAACAGTACCGTATTTTTTTTTCTCGAAGAGAAGAAAAACACTTGGAATATAAACACATCTACTTTCGTGGGCCCACATGATTTTCATTTTTTCTTTTCTACAGAGATCAAGAAATTATATTTCAACTAAAACCACAATATTTGTGGAAGACATCATTCAGTATTATATGAAGAAATTTCTATGAAGTACATTCTCAAAGCAATGCGCAAGAATGGTCAAAGACCTATTTAAGGCAATGTTTATAAAGGCAAAAGCATAAGGCGGGACATTTTACTTCTTCTACAGCGAGGCATAAGCCTTCAAATATTATTTTCATTCTAGATTTAGAAAATATATAACCAAAACAAAATAAATAAAAAAGAAAGAAAAATAATAAATATCACATAAAAAAAAAAGGATAGATATATATATACAAATGTAAACCTTTAGTACCTACCAGGCTACCAGCATAGTAAAAAAAACAATGCTCAAAATACATAATTGATTAATTCTATGAAGATTGTGCATAGACATACCAATATAGGAAGAACATAGTTTAACAGAGAAACATGGTTAAATATAAAAATATATTTACAAAAACAAAAACAAAAACAAAAACATGGTTCAAGGTCATTGGAAACATTATTGGTCGCCTCAAAAGATTAAATACAAAAGGTTTAACACTACATCACATGGGGTTTATGCCTCATAAGCTGAGGCAGCTGCTTTAGCACCGCCTCTCCCAGAAGCAAGCCTCAAAAAAGCTTTTAAAATTCTGCTATCCAGTGAGTCAAAAAGAGTAAAACAGGAGGGTTTAAAAGGCCAAATGCAATACCAGTGTAACTGCTTCCCAGAATTGAAGATGCTTTTGTCCTCTTGGGTGTCAATTAATAATCTCTTTTAAGATATAAAAATATTTTGACCGCATCAATAATGGGAATAGTTGCCATATCACATGCATTAAGGAAATAAGTAACACATCATAAATTACAGAAGGATTAGATGCTCATTACACGCATGTTTTCAATTTTTGCTTGGATTCAAGAGTGTTCACACTTCAAAGCATGCTACTTGGTAGTCAATAACATAAAATTAAGTTTTTTTCCTAGGCATACAAAACTAATAGTTAACATGTCAAGAACTAATTATTAGCAGAAGAACCTTTTATGTCATTACCCAGAATAAGTTAAATCAGTCACCCATCTACAAAATACTAACAAGTAAGAACTTGTCTGCATGAACTGTTGAACAACAGCTAATTTTTAAGCACTCAAATGTACTGATTACCAAGAATTAAGTGAGATACCAAACACCAAAAAGTGTTCCAATAGAAACAAATATATCCAACTACAAAGACATTGACTTTATTGTTAAATGATGCTTTGACATAAACCAAGATGAACATACCAAGAACCCAACAGCCTGTCTTATGTGCTTGAGTTCGTCCCAAGATGAGCCTGCATACTGCAATCCAAGGAGATTAAAGGTATGAAAAGCAGGAAAATTATGTAGGTGACTGATATATAAAAGTAGCAATTAATCATGGATATATATATTTATATATATATATAGTAACAATGCAAAACATCAACATAAACAATGACAAGTCATGCAAGAAAATTACCTCTTCTTTTGCTCCGCAGCACCAAAGCTCTAACTCAGCTAGCCCAGATTTCACATATTCCCCATTGCTGAATGTACAACACTCACGACGTAGAAGAAGACTGCAAATCGTATTGAGTTTCCATATCACCAAACCATTCAGCTTAAAATGACACAAATACCAGACCAAAACAAATAATTACCTATTAAAGAGTTGCACGTTAATATATGAGAAAACTTGAGTAAAAATCTTCTGGACCAGAATCGGAGGCACCTGAAACACCAGCAACTATAAGCATTTCTTGCATTGGAAATAAAATCAAAATACTATCGAATCACCCATATTTTGTGGAAGGAAGAAATGTTGAGGTTCGTACAAAATTATCTTTCAATGTACTGAGAAGCGCGTTGAGGCTTTCAATAATGCTCTGCCAATGACTTGATGGAGAATCTTTACCAAAAGAACGCCCAGATCTAAGTACACTTCCTTTGGATGTTCTTGGTGCCTAAATTTGAACGTTTAAAAATTATAAGTGGTACAGAACAACAACTTTAAGATAGGAGAAACAGAATTATGCTGACAGAATAGCATTCCAGAACGTTCTGGGGAAAAAGTTACTGCTGAACTATTCAAATCATGTAGTAGTGTAATTGGAATCATTAACACGTGAGGAAATGAATAGCTTCACTGCAACATCAATGGTATGCTTTAGGAACACATGAATTCCTATTAAGAACATTTTATGCAAACGTAGTGAAAGTTGTCAGAATTCTAACACAATATGCACACTTGGGGAACAACCAGCTAGTCTCAAAATCCTGATAATCTAAAAGTAAAAAATTATTAACCAAAAAAATAAGAAACAAATTTATAAATTACCATAAGGTTTGCAATTTTTAACTTATCCACATTAGAAACAATTTTTCTTCATAGGATTTTGTGGTTTCATTATTCAAAACTATAAAATTCATAGATGAAAAAACACTATTGAGAAACAATCAACAAAGTACATAAAGTAATCAACCCCATAACCGTAACTTTAAAAACTTAACAGACGCAGGTGTGTCGGGTTTTACATAACCATTCGCGGCTGCCACTTCTTTTTTTTCGCACAACATGTCCCAAAAGTAGTGATACACATGTTTTCAACCTAAAATTATGTATATTAATATTTTTAAACAGTTCTAGAGAATTTTATTCAACTTAATAATCGTCCTTAGTATATGTACATATTTTTGTTTATGCTTTTTTTACTTTATATAATCATATTTTACATTTTAATAAATTATAAAAAGTATTAAAAAAATAATAAACAATCAGGTGCACCTTATATTAGCACTTCTGTGTGTATATATATATATACACCAAATTACCAGAAAGCCATCAAGGGAAATAAGGAAGAACAGCAAGGTAAATTGAAGTTCAACTTACCTGGATACACAAGGAAAGCAATGAAGCCAACTCCTTCTTCAAATTGTCTCGAATGATTCCGTACATTTTCTCTACATATGCTGTGAGCTGCTGCTTGAAAAGTAAAGCTGGATATTTAGCCTCAACTTGGCGTACTACATTAAGTCCAGATGCAGCAAGGCTGGCAGAAGATGGGGACGAGCGAAATCCCTAGAATTAAATTACCAAATCATATTACATAATGCAAGCAAAAGATTTTGAAAACTAAAAAAATGAAATTCATAAAAAGAAACGGTAAGGAATCAAGATCCCGATACCATGGTCATTCTCCCAAACAGGGTAGTTGGAGTCGGTGGTTTTCGATGTGGAGTTGCACCAGTCGCACCAACAGCTTTTAGACTTCGTTGGAGCAAGAACAACAATGTAGATGCATTTGATAGCCAATAAGCCAGATGATCATTGCTATCTTGATTCTGCAATCAAGAGAGAATTTGCTTACTTCAAGGTTCAATGCTTTACAATAGCTCACGACATAAACTTACACTAGTAAATCTAAAAAGAGTACACCAAGAGAATTGATGAGAACAACAATGAGGGTGCATCTGGACATCCCAGAGAAAAGAAATAATTCCATTGTGTTGATATAGCACCATGAAATCGTCAACTAATCTTTATGATAAACAAGTATATTTAAAAAACAAAAAAAAATTCATTCAGCTAGAAAACAAAATGAAATGATTCAATATCTATGGGAAGTCAGATACAAAGACATTATATATCTACAGGTATGTATATAATTGTGGTTCAACAGCACTGAAACTGGTAGCTCTATTATACTTTTGACAGTTTCAGACTTCACTAGGTTACTACAAAGCACCATGTCCTGTGATATCAGACAGTAAAAGAAGGCAAAAGAAAAAGATACAGCCTATAGATGCATGTCAACTACTCAACTTTCAAAGATGAAAAAAAACTTCAAAGTGGCATAAATTTCAAACAGAAACATATCCTTCAGAATACAAATGAAGAAAAGTTACTACTGAGTAATAACTAATAACTATGCTTAAGTGAAAAGAAAACAATTAGTATGATAAGGAAATCTACTAAACACAAGCAAAAGATGTAACAAAGCAAATAAGTAGGGATCTCTTTGTTTTTAGAATTCCCTGCAGGTAAATCAAGAAGAGAGAGAGAGAGAGAGGTGGGAGTAATTACTATCCTAAATACAAGGGAAAAATGTAAAATTTGAGGTTTATTAAAATATCATAACTAAAGGGATGATGAACTTATAGATGAACCAAGTGACAACATTTACAAAAATACTAAATAATCATATAAATACGCAATCATGAAATACTTGAAACTAAAAAAATAAAAACATAAAAACAACATGCATTCACACACTTTAAAGCTTCTAGCAAAAGAAGAAAAAACAAATGATGCAGCATGATTAACACCAAAGATAAAAACATGGGGCGAAGAAGATAATAGCAATGCCTTGCCCAATTTGTAGCCTGGCAGGAAGGAATGCCAGCTTAATCTTAAAATTATGTGAACAGTGAAAAAGGCAGACTTCATAACCCTTTTACAACTTCAGACTTCCTGTAAATGAGGCTTTCTCAATTCCTATGCACCTCGAAACAACTTTTTCTTAATGTCACAACCAATTACATTTATAACTTTTAAGATCCCTAAACTACTTGGACTTTGAGACTCATTTAAGATGTCATACAAATAAGCAAACAAAGTGTAATAAACCTTAATATCAGCATCCAAACTACTTATCGTAGAATGAAGATTTGATAGAAAAACCTACTGTTGGAAGTCAAAACTCCAGAAACTATTGATACTGAGATTCCCTCTTTCTTCTCTTTTAAATCCTTTTTTGGACCGTTGGGTGCTGGTTTCCTATCCTCAGCTATATATTTTAAGCAATTAACTTAAACAGCGGCAGCAGTGACAGTCTTAGAAAAAATACAAGGAGAATGAGATGAGAGATCCATCGAGTAAATCCAATGAGTTTTTCACAAAGATCATGAAAGATCCAAGAAAATATATGAAAAGATCAAAAAAGAAAATATAGTGTAGAGACAGACTTTTTTTATAAGAGGAATTCCACAATTTAGATACTCCACCAAAAGAGCTCTGGAAACTGACAAAAAGAATTGACCAGAAAAGAGTCAAAAGACAAACAAAACCCAAGTAGAAAAGGAAACCGAGAGAGAGGTTTCGAGCTATTAGACACATAATTAAAAAACAGATCTAGAGTTCCAAAACCCAGGGAGATATTTAAAATTTTAGAACATCCTCGAGTATCTTACTATTCATAGAGCAAGGGAACTAAGAGAAACCAATATAAAAGAGGTTTAAGCATAATATAAAAGAAAATCCATAAAACTCAAACCAGAATCCGAAATGGTAATGAGAACATATATGGGAAAAGAGAAAAGAGAAGAGAAAGAATAAAGACACTACAAAAAAGAACTATTGATGAAACAAGAAGAAACATTTCAACTTCCTTACTTCAAAAATAGCCAACTAATGACTTCTGTTGTATCTACTTTTCCGTTACTCTCAAATGTGCATTTTATGAGGGTTTATCCCTCAAAATTTCCATCATAACTGAGGCCCCTTACAATTTAGCATAAATACTTTGAGTGCCCCTAAAGCGTCCAACGTAACAACATGACCTATAGTTTTCTATTACATTACCTAAACACTCCCTGGTTTTGCACAATGGAAGTGTAAGAGAAGATGTTTGTGCAACTCAATTGGAAACCATAGGGTTTACAGTGTTATATTGGTAACTAGAAGAGCATCACAAAAATATAGTGTGTAGGTTACATTGGAAACTTAAGGATATTTGAAGAGTTAACACAATACCACAAAGATTGTCAACTTGATTTATCCTTTATACAATTTTAATTAACTAATAACCTTTAGATCAGAGAAAGGTCATTGCTGACTTCTGATAGTAGAGATAAAAACTGCAAGGAATTAAAATGATCAACCATCATCTGTAGCCTAGATGGGAATCTGGAACCAATTGCCACACCTCTGTTGTGACTCTCAAGCCCCACACACAACTACGGATAATATAATCTAGTTACCTCAATTGCAGAACCAATCATCTGAATGAGACGATCAAACACACTAGTCCTTTCAGCTTCAAAAGATTTCCAGTGGAGAAGACTTTTGTAGATGATAAATGCTGCAACGGGCTTCCCATTACTGAAACCAATGTTTTTCATAACACAAGTGATAAGAGCATCAACGTTCTCCTGAAGCAAGGATAAAACCCAGAATGTCAGAAGAATCAATCAACCCAAACTCTACTTAAAGAGGAAAGCATGAAAGATTATGCAGATCCAAATTTTCGTAAGCACATACATGTTGACGTTCAATATGGGATCTCCTCAAATTGCTATCAGATTCTGTCCCAAACTTCTTCGTAGGCGTTACACTCTGTGGTTCCTGCAGAAACAACTCCTCCATGACAACAAAAACAGAAAGTACGATATGATAAGGTGGATCCACCCATATATATATATATTGATAAATTTAAAAGGAAAAAATGAAAATTACATTGGCTCTATTCTCTTCAATCACATGGTGACCATTTTCCAAACTCTGCAACTAAAAAGACATTAAAGTAAATAACATGAGACAGAGAGTGAAGGAAGATGTATATAATTTCGGCAGCACATAGTTACCTGATTAGCCAGAGTTGGTGGATGCTCTGAAATTCGTTTTACAGGTGAATTTAATAATGTTTGCTGCCGAAGAATTTGGTTCTCAGATTCCATGTCAGAAAATTTTTCTTCCAGCCTGTAAATGAGAGAAGCAACAATCAATATGAAATAAATAACTGAAGACAAAGAAATAGAAAGACTACCATATATTGCCAATAAGCACACAGAACAGTTTGGCGCCCATAATAAGTTCGATTTTTTTATATGAATCTAACTTAGACTCTTTGCCCAAGCTCACAAAAGTAGCTTAACTCTTACAACAACCTTTGCATAGTAGTCTTCAACTGTACTATTTTGGATTCTGCCTCCAAAGCCTGCTTTAACCTTTCTTCACTAATTTTGTTTGTCTCTTCAAATTTTTTATCCGTTTCGTCAATTTTCTTTTCCAGTGAGCTCACCAAGGCCTAAAATTAATTAGAAATAAGCAATACATCAGAAAACAGAAATGCACAAGTATTGTTCCAATCTAAGAGAACATCGTCAAAAAAGTATTTGATCAATGCACTAAAAGCAGCATCCTTAGGAAAAAGGTAGATACTAGAGTTTCAACCTCCTTACTTTGAGTTTTTCATTTTCACCCGTAAGCTTCTCCAACATTGCATTATCAATTACTGGGACCTCCTTTACGATTGGAACTTGTTCAGCTGCCCTTTTTGCAGCCTCACGTTCCTTCATGAGCATTGCTTTAGTTTCTTTGAATTGAAGTTGCATCTCTTGCAAAGCAAATTGCAATTTCGCATTTTCTTGTGCTTTAGCCTCTTCAATGTCAGCCTACAAACATAGAACACAGGTGCATAAATTAGGGAAAATCAAATACCAGTAACACAACAGTGTATGGGGAGTCATTATATAAGAACTGCATGATATATGTAGTCTTCTGCTTCTTACTCTTTTTCCAGTCATTAATTATAGAAAAGGCAAAGAGCAAAAGAGATCCATCCACAGCAACTTATACAAAACGAGATACAGCTAGAAGTAGAGGAAGACCCTACCAACCTTAATCTATGTTACATGGACTCTTCACTTCACCTCAAAGTACCCGCACCCGTTCCTTGGACAAGGATAAGGGTACTCTTGCCGGATGCTTCAAAATAATGAAAAATCTTTCAGAAAATAGACGAATCCGACACTTGGACACGTACCCGCACCCGACACTTGTACACGAGTCCATGTAACATAGACCTTAATTGTTGAGCTCATGAGTTTACTAGAGGCAAATGCCTTTCACAGTGCTTCAGATAGACCATGGAAGAGGAAAAAACAGATAAAATAACATAAAGAGAGTTCCCCAACATATACAAAGCATCTCTTCATTTTTTTCCCCTTCTCAAGATGCCTAGGGTCGTGTCAGGTACTGTGTATATGTATATATACAGTTATGTTCTAGTCAGCATATCATGACTTAGCCTAAATCAGCAAAAATGAATTGTAGCCATTGGATGCAATTAACTGCTGAGATCAAGTCTGAGCAATAAACTCACGCGGGTTGAGTTTAAGTGTCAATACCCGCAACCCACAACCCATTTCAGCTAACCCGCTTCTCTCTCTCTACCCATCCCGATAATAGACTCACAAGGGAGTCTATTATGTGGTGCACCTTACGCAAAGTTGCGTAAGATGACCTTCGTAGGACCAATTGCAAAAACGATTTTGAAAAACTAACCGTTGGATTAGATACCATTCTTATGCATGTCATGCATGCCAAGAATCACAGTTATCCAACAGTTGGTTTCTAAAAAACCGAGTAAGAAAAAATGGTGGCATATTGAAAAAATAAAAAAATAAAAGTCAAAATTTTTACAGTGAAATTTTTAGAAACTGGTCGCTACTCGCTAGATCACTGTGATTTTTGGCATGCGTGACATACATAAGAATGGTATCTAATCCAACGGTTAGTTTTGCAAATGATCACACAAAGATCACCTTATGCAACTTTGCGTAGGGTGCACCTTATAATAGACTTCCGGTATATATATATATTTCTCTCTCTGCATCTTCATGATCTATGGCTTTCAAAAGGTGTGTTAAGTATGGCTCTGTCCTTCTCCACCAATTTGTTGGGCAATCTGGATCGAATGAATGGCTCATAATTTTTATGGAGAATTTGATGCAAGGAGACTAATTTGTTTCAAAGCTAGGTGGTTGTTCTTTTCTTGTTTTTTTTTTGTGTGTGTAGGTGATATCATCAAAAACAGTTGACATAAGTTTGTTTAGCTGAATCCTATGATGACTATAGTAAACTTATCGCCACATTGAGATTACGGAACCTTTATCTTCTCTTAGGCTGCTTGTTAAGTTTTACCTCCCCCCAAGCCATCTGTTCAATTGTAAGTACCTTTTCCCCAATATTGATATGGGATTTCTCAATTCTCATCCCTTTCGTAACAAAGTTTTAAACTGACAAAAAAAAAAAAAACTGCATTCTTGTTTGTATCCATAAGAGCATATACACAACAATAAAGTCTTCAAAAATATTTAACATAAAACTATTAATATAAACAGTTTGGTGTCCATCAATTCATATTTCTATGCTTTTTCCCCAAACTAAAGATTGCTATAGACAACACATTGTTGGAAATTTTGGCCATACTTTTTTAACAATAGTCCACATCTACCAAGGTTGAAAAAGACCGGAAAACCAATGGCTTGTGAGACATTGATGGGGTGTAATTTTATGCATTCACACAAATTAAAAAAAAAAACACCACAGCATGATGCAAATTATAATGCTTATTAAATGTACTTACCCTCATGCGTTTTTCCAGCTGTAATCGCCATGTCAATTCTTCAACTTGCTTTTCCAGTTTATTTTTGGCCGCTTGGAGTGCACCAGTTTCCCTTGCAGCCTGTAAATAAACACACACACACACACACACACACACACAAAAAACAGTGAAACTCTAAATTTTGTTAAGTTTCCAATCCAACCTAAAAGCCTATGCTTGTAGGTGGAGGGCCAAATACAAGTATATGAAGCCATAGCAAGCCTTTTATTTAGGAAATGTAGGATAGAGTGGATTCTATTCTTCTACACTCCCCCTTACGTGTAGGCTCATTTGGGCCTTGTCACGTGGATAACCAATGCTATGATATCATGTTAAGTTTCCAATCCAACCTAAAAGCCTAAGCTTGTAAGTGGAGGGCCCAATACAAGTATATGAAGCCATAGCAAGCCTTTTATTTAGGCGACTTGGGATAGAGTGGATTCTATTCTTCTACAAATTTAACATTCAGAAAGCAAAAAATTAACAAACTTTATTTACTGCTACAGACAGACCATGAAATTTAAGAAAAAAGACAAGTAATCAAAAAGATGGAATGGATATTGCTAGCAGGCAATATGCAATCACGAGTTTTTGTGTGTTGGTGTTTTTTCTTTTCTTTTTTCTTTATTGCATTTCCATTTTCTACATCTAAGGGGAAGCTATATGTATTTTCTGGTTGTCAAAATTAATGCTCCCCCAAAATTAAGTGTATGGGTATCTTAAGCTATAGAAGGCAAAAGTCTTCAAGTCAAATTGATGTGGATAATATCTTGTCCAAAACACAAACATAAAGGATTATAAGAATTATGAGATCAAAATTCATAATTAATTATATCTATTAATGCAATAATTAAATGTAATTAGGCCCTTTCTAGAAACTACTCAGAAATGAGAACAATGGATGCATTTCTTCCCCAAACAAGATTGAACAATGAGATCTGAGGAGAAAGGATAAGTTAAGGCAATAAAGAAAAAAGTAACCATTTTAAGCTTCCGCAGTTCTTTACGAGCAACTCTTCCCCTCCATGCACATTGTGTCGTAATTGCCGCTTTCTTTATCTTCATATAGTGCAAGCGGGCTAAGTATTTGCGACATTGGCTCTGAGGAAAAGAACTAAAGTTATTTGAAACTTCAATGCAAAATAAAGAACAAAATTTAAAATTCCAACCAAATATAGTCAATTTGGAAAGGTGTGGTAAACTGACAATAGCTCAAACAACTCTTTACAAGGTCTTTAATAAGAAGTAAGAACAAATAGATTATTTGCAAATCAAGACGATGCTTTCAGCCTTTCACATCATCAAAAAATTAAAATGAAAAGAAAAATCTATTTAAGAACTTTCTATATACCAATCATGCATTTCGTCAGATTATGGATTTACCTGAATAATAATTGCTGCTCTTGTCTGCCTTCTGAGGCGATGCTCATTACGAGCAGCCATTCCACGCATACCTGTTTGAATGGAAATGGCAGAGGAACACAATTCTTTGAAAGCTTTCCTTGCAAGATACATGCGCAAATCTCTCTGGATCCTCAGACAGGAAGCTTCTCTCCGCATGCTCTCGTAAACTTGCCGAGCAAGTTGTCCTGCAATCAGCACAGGCAAAATGACAGTTACATACAGTCCAGAAAGCCTCAGTAGATAGGACTGCTGAGCTAATTCAAAAGCTCTGAAAGCACAAATGCACGCCAACCACACAATACATTACCTCTGCATACAGCTTGAATCTGTATTGCAGACCGACGCAGCAAGATAAAACTTTTGCGAGCCAGATAAGAACGGATTCTCCTCTGGATAATGCTTGCTGATCTTCCTAAAACCTCACTCCTTCGAGCATCTAGTTGTGCCATCTGGCCAGCCCTAAGAAACACCTTCGTTTTACCAATCTACAAATATAAACTGGATTAGTAAGGTTAATTTCCCAAAACCTATCGAGGATATGATATTATATTCAATGGTCATTTTGGATCTCAATAGAATCTGGAGAGTTTCCATCTCCTTTGGCAGTCTGCAATATACAAAGGTGGACACATTGATGAAAAGAGGAGCAACTGTTAGGGTATATTTCAATTGATTCTATAAGCCAAATCAGTTTTATGTGGGTGTTTTTTTCTTCCTAACCTTCTATTGTTTTTACCAAGCAGCAGATGGAGTGTTAATTTTTACATGTCTTTCTGAGATCTTTTCCTCTCCTCTGTGTCTCTCTTTTCCATTCTAATAGTGTTTTCTTTCTTATAAAATAAACTTAAAAAACAGCTGCATAATTTAATGTCTAAATATGTTTTGATTAAAAGAGGTCATACAGCTACTTAAGAGAGCAAACAAACAGCTAATTCCCTTTTCTCTTCCTTAAAATCATCAATTATAGTTAAGTAGAATACTGAAAGATAAATTTAAAAATAAAAACTATATAAAAGAAATTACTAATAATATAAAATAGCATAGTCCTGGCGTAAATATCATAGTTTTATAAGATACAAACAAGAAAGCAACTTAAATCTGTAACATTCACTCCACGAAGAAGACAACCATCTTTTATCTGGAAACAATAACATGCAAATAAGACATGTAACACTACTCTTATAAAGCAAATGGTTTCTGTTTCGTAATTGTATATTAACAATCCTTAAATTCAAATTCAGTAAAAAGACACAACAATCTCTATAAACTGTGTGAATCCGTATAACCTCGACAATACTACCAATAATCTGTATTTGCTACCATGCAAATTAGAAGTGTAGGACCTTCACTGAGTACAGGGACATCATGGAATTATCATAAATGATTTAGTAAAAAGAAACTGGCCAAACAGCTTTCAGGGACCAAGCAATTAAAATAACCTACAAGAAATGAGTAGATGAGGTAATGATCACTGACAAAGTGATTATTGGTGGAAGCTATTTCTTCCCTTTACCACAGGTATTGACATCACAAGCACATCATATTCACGGCCTATAAGATATGATAGTTTTATGTTCCATCAATAAACTGAAATAACTCTAGCTCATCTAGAAGATGCATATTAAAACAAAAGATGCCAAAATATTTTGTTGCCATAATAAACTGTCATAACCGCGCACTGAAGCTGATCAACAAGCTATTCATATTTCCATAAGTGATAAACGAAGAGCATAAATATTGTACATCTGCAGCATCACTGTGACTCAAAAACACCATTATGTATGGAATGGGATGAGGCCATGACATTATTTTTCTTTAAAGATTTGGTTATGACCATAATAAATCAAGTGAAGATGCACAACTATGTAAGAAAAACATAGTTCTAAACTTCTAATACGATCACATTCAAACACATAGGTTTGATTACCCATCAATTAATTAAAATTACCTGATAGCCTTTAAGTCCCACCTTCTCTAGGAGCCTCTTACATGCGGTTACCTCATCAGAACTGCCATAAAATTAATTAAAAGAAAGAAATGACGATACTTGATGATTTGGCACAATGTGTGTCAGTGAACAAAAGCAATTAAAGTACCTGGGATCCAAAACCTCAGGTGCAAGGAGGCCAAACCGGTCTACAAATTCATAAAATTGTTTTCTCGTAGGATATCCGGCACAACTTATCCTAATTGCCTCCATGACTCCCTGAAATGAGACACAGTTTGTAGAGAGTTAAATGGATGCAGGTAGCTCCACTTATAACAAAAAAATATATGTAATAACCAACAAATAAGATATCAACATTCTTACCCCACACCGTAATTGTTGTAGAACATTTTTACTCTCAAAGATCGCTGGCTTAAGAAGATTATTGGGTTTTACACAACGAATGTAATGTGGCTCTGTGGCACTGAGAGTTTCAAGCAAAGCTTGTAATTGTTGCTGCATAAAGTACAAAAGAAGACTTCTTAAAACAAGAGATAAAAACAAGCATTTGTTTTTGAATAAAAAGAAGGAAAACTAACACACCTTAAACCGAGAACCTATTGAAGAGAACTTTGATGATTTGGAGGACTCCTCGGATAAGGCTGGAAACAAGCTCGCTGCAAAGGAACATTTGGACCCATTCAAAAGTGCTTGATGTTCAGCAACAACATAGTCTTTGTTCTTGTCCAGGAATAATTCAGTTTGATAAGTGACCTGAACAAATAATTCACATATTTAGTGCATTTGTTTAAATTATTAAGTACTAATTCTCGTTTCTTGGGCCTAAATTCAATGATCTGAATGTACCATCAACCATACAGAACCAGACAAACAAAACATGCTTACATCACCAGCATAATGGCAAATGGTGAAGTCCGAACGTGATAACTTTGGCTTGCTGAAACGTTTATGGTTCTTAAACGTCTGGTACAGCTTTTGGGCAAATGTTTCATGCGTTGATCTTGGAAACATACTACAAAACAGGAGCCTCAGATATCTCACCACCAGAAGAATCAAATCTAATTATATGAGAATAGTAATCTAACTCAAGAATTTTAAGTCATTAATATCCCGGTGTGAAATAGAGTGAAACGTTTACAGTAGCATTGCTTCTTAGTATTGTACTTACCAAGCTTCATCCAGTAGAGCAATTATGCCACCAGGTTTCTGAACATAAACCCGAAAATGAAAATAAAAATAAAAATATATGAATATGAATAATAAAAATAAAATAAAAGAAAAAAAAAACCCACGAATACTTTTAATGACAAGAAATGCATGAAACATTTCTTCAACGATACATTTGTTTAGTACCCCACCAGATCAAGAACAATAGAAAGCATAACTAAGAAACTAACTGGAAAAAATTAAATAAATAAAATTGTTTGCATTCTTATCTTGGAGGAGAACATTCCCCGATCCCTATTGATCACAATTGCAAAATGACAACCAGAGAGAGAGAGAAATTTTGTTTGGTAAAATTTAGATGTACAAAATTACCACCTTAAAATGCTAAACTGATTGCATGAATCAATATTGAAATGCATCAACTTGGTCTGTGAAGATGTTTTGTCAGATGCTCCATATTATATTTATAAAACAAACAAATTAATATTAACAGAAGATAACAAAATTTCCAGCTCAAAATCAATAAAAAGAAAACGGAGCAACATAAACTCAGGAAATCCTCCATCAGTCAAATTCTAGAACATTACAAAGGGAAAACATTTTCTGACCAGAAAAACTAAAGAACTATGAAGCGAAAATAAAAACAGGTTGATCATATTAGTTTAAAGGAAACTTTGACTGAGTTATGTCTCTCATTCTGTAACAATTTAATTCAAGCGGACTATATTAATAGACTTTTAACTGGAGTCGATAATCTGTTCCATATATTCATATATTTTTTTATTGAATGGTTTAAACTTTTCCCATATTTTTTTATTTCTTCAATCAGCATTTACTTCAGTTTAATACTTAATGAAAATCGAATGAATTAAGTCCAGTTCAATCATCAAAGTGATGATTTATATTAACCATCAGTTTAGTACTCAACAAAATTTTAAATCAAGGTCTTTTTTGGTTAGTGGATATGGCATGGGTCCCTCCTGATTCTTGTATAAAGATGCTAGAGATTGATTTTTGAGGGTTAGGTGGGAGAGAGAGTTTTGATGTTGTGGAGATGTGAGATTTTGGCTATCTTTGGGGTTCTCTAGTTGCAGAGGAATTCTAGAGTGTTCGAGGAATTCTAGAGTGTATATATACACACACAAAAAGACTTTTGGGAAGAAACAAATATGAAGCAACCAAATAGAAGACTGGAATAAAAGGAGTTCACTTCCTGCACCAACAACTCTTAAATTGCTGCCTCTATAATGAAAAACATCAATCAAGATATTAGCAAGATCAAAAGAACATATTTCATGGTCAAGGGTATAGCACTAATTGTGATGTCTTTTATCCGTATTTCTGAGGATCAATCGACAATGAATTTACACAATATTAATCACATAACAATCAGCAAGGTTCACTCTTCTTTAACTGGACTGGACATAATATGAAAAGAAAGTCACAACTGTGAAAAGCAATTTAAGGAATTCTATGCAAAACGTTGTGCACAGGAAGAAACCACAAACCTTCTCAACAAGATCGAGGATATCTTGATTATCAACAAAATCGATGTAGCTCCAATCAATTTCTTCTTTTGTGTATTCTTCTTGCTCCATTTTGAAAACGTGCTGTCCAACAAGATATTAACGCACCACAATAAGCGATACAGATAGACCACAGAGATTCCAAGGATGCAGAAGAGAACAGAGATCACTTTCACACACAAACCTGATTGAAATGTTGCTGAAGTTTCTCATTTGTCAAATTGATGCAAAATTGCTCAAAACTACAAAATCCACAAAACATGAAGCATCAGATGACAGAATACAACGAGCAAGTATTTGCAAAAGGTCATCTCAATTATATATAAAATCTTATACCAAACTATATGAACTCATTTGTTTTAAATTCTTTAATAGTAGAGCCACTGTAAATGGGTATCATACTGTGACCTCCCCAGCCAACTCTAGAACAACCCCAAAAGAGTAAAAGATATTAACTAACTAATAACTTGGTGCCCTTAATAACAACCCAAACCATTTACACTCCGCCAATTAGAAACTAGAAGGGAAAAATAAATAAATAAAACTAAAACGCTCACTGCAGCCTAGTGATGTCATCATGAAAGCAGTAGCATTAAATCTGGGAGAGGATAGTGATCCAAATCTGAAGCAAATGGCATCAAAATAATTGAAAAAAAAAAAAAACAAAACAAAAAAAAACAAACACTTTATTTAAATCAGTCTTGACAAATTAAATTTCTTTCACTTCGTGCCAACCATCCTGCTCCCCACATGAAGGATAGCAATGTAGGAAAAATATGATATGTGGCAACCAATATAGAAATTAAACTTAATCCAAAACAAAATTTCACTTATATCAGTTTTGACACATCCACTTTCTTTCAGTTCATGCTAAGCATCCTACTCCTACAAGAAGGATCACAGTGTAGGGAAATAAAATATGTGGCAGTTCCAGATCTTCATATATAACCAACCACATATTAATTTAAGAAACATACATCCAAAAAAACTATCAAGAATTGGACACTAAACACAATAAAACATTTTGAGTTCACCTCTATAAGTAGTGGTAGATGTCAGAATGAATTGTTAGCAGATGCTTTGACAGCATAAGATCATGAAACTAGTATAGCATTTGTTGGGTGGGCAGAAGCAGAAACGGATGTTCTCTCTTAAACAAATAGGAAATACTTTTAATAGATTCAATCAAGGTTTTAGACAAATGACAAGAAAAAACAGATTGGAAAAAATTGGTGACATTTTGAAGAACAAAAATATCACAACTTTTCACAGTGACATTTTTTAAAAACCAACTATTGGATCATTGTGATTTTTGGTGAGCATGAAATTCATAAGAGGCATATCCAATCCAACGGTCGGTTTTTCAAAACCAATTCTACAATTAATCCAACGGAAGTCACCTTACGCAACTTTGTGTCAAGTGCACCTTATAATAGACTCCCTGTATATATATATATATATATAAATGTGTGTAGAAAAGCATTTAACAGGTTAAATTTAACAAAACAATAAAATGATATCTGCTAGTCACTTAAACTATTAGAGTGAGAAAACAAGCAGCATGCCTCAAGACTCAAGACATAAGGTGCAAAGGCACACCTTTGACTAAGACTTGACTCATGAAGCATGTGCCTAATGAGACCACAGCTTAGTTTTTTTAAGCCTCAATGCGTTTTATATAATTTTCCCTGAGTAGAGCCTCAAATATCCTTTCTATAACCTCGAAACACATAAATGCAATTTATATTTAGCTCATTTCAAGAAACCAATTTATGTCAATAATGAAAATAAAAGGCGTACCAGTTAACCACCTGTTTGTCTTAAAACTCTCGAATCCATAGATATCCAGCACCCCGATTAAGACCTTCGAATCAGGGTCTTGACCAATTGAACTATTAATCTTTTCCACGAGCCTGTGGAAACAAGTATGAAGATTACAGAGCAATAAAGAAAACCAGAAAAGTTCAAAACAGAAGAAAGTAACAAACAAAAAAGTGCACATGGTCCATTCTGAACAATGTCTAACTGACAACTCTTCAGACTGTGAAAGTGAAGCTTACCAGTCAAACAACCTTGAGTACACAGTTTTAGCCAAAGCATCCCTACTGGTAGCTGCAGAGTCTGGATCCAGCCATTTTGTGATGGTTTCATCACGAGTTACAATTACACGTTTGCAGAGAGACTCTTCTAGTGCCTTTGCATCACACCTGAACAAGACATAAGAATTAAGAAGTTACATTTTCTTCCATCATGAGAGCAAATCAGTAAAAGTAATGCATGTTTTGAAAATAGAGTCTTTTTATTTACATGAAAAGTTCAGCAGCAGTTCTTAGGTGGAACCAAGATTTTTCGTCTTTGGGCTGGGACGAGTCCATCTCCTTCCCCTTTGCAAATTCAATGTTTCCCAAATGGAGAATTGCAGCTACAACTCGAAAAATCCCATCCTGAGGAAAATAAAAAGCAACAACAAAAAAACTTTTTAGATATGTTAACAATAGAAGGATTACATTCTCCAGTTGATACAACTTCCTGTAAAAGTACCTGCTCGTCAGAACTTATTCCAACAACATCCATGGCCCTCCTAGTTGCAATGTATTCCTCAGCATCATCAACCCCATCCAATTCGAAGGAGTTTGATTGATTCAGATAATGAAATGTTCTTGGATTACCCAATTTGAACCTTTTAACATCCTGCCAACAAAAAAATAAATAATGAAAAATGAGAAACATCTGGAACACACAAAAAAAAAAAAAATGAGTGTGTTTTGCTGCCGGTTTCAAAAACCACATTTCGCTTCCAAAAGAAAACAAAAAATAATAATAATAATAAATAAACTGACAGAAAATTATGGAACCTCGTCTCTGAAATTTGCTTTTCAGAAATTACATTTAAAAAAAAAAAACTCAATTTCTGGCAGCATCATAAAGAAGTTTTCCACGTAGTCATTTTTATAGTTTGTTTAAGAAATTTGAAAATGACATATTTTCGGCTAATTTTGATGATATTATTTTCCATGTTTCTAAGTATAGCAAAATTGCGTTATGGTAATGAAACCAAACACACCCTAGTTTCTCAGCATGGATTAAGACAACATCAATCAGCAAATTACCAGAGAGCGTGAAAATTTAAAGTGGCGATACATAGTCCCTGGTGGATTGTTAACATGAATACTTATTGCCTAAATAGTAAATAGCACTACAAACAAAGTATTAAACTTTGATTCAAGTCGAACTTCATTTACTATGAAGTGGAATTATTTTCAGGTTTCTCTTCTCTAGTTTACAAACAACAAAGTTCAATTTCATCAAATAATTGTATATTTGTATATGTGTATATATATATACACATGCAATCCTGTAAGGACGTCCTAAATATAACCACTTTTTTACTATGGGATAGGTATTTTGAACTGTTGGATTAAATACTCTTCTTATGCATGTCATGCATGCTAAAAATCACATTGACAAAGACGGTCTGTTCAATACAGACTATGAAAACTGTGATAGTTTTTACCTTGGGATACTATCACAGTTTTTCATAGTGGCATTTTAGAGAATCCGGTTGTTGGATCACTCTGATTTTTGCCATGTATGACATGCATAAAAAAAGTATCTAATTCAACGGTTAGTTTCTAAAAATATCTATCCCACGACAGTTCTAAAGATGGTCTTAAAGTCAGGACATCCTTAAGGGTCACTTCTGTATATTTACATATATATACCAAAGAGTCTACTATAAGGTTGATGAAGATCGCATGAAGATTTTATTATTATTTTGTAATTTTCGGATTTTATTATTGTAGGATTTTATTTCCTTGTTTTTAATATATTTTAGGCTTCTAATAGTCAATTTTGGGTCCCTATGGGATACTATAATAGGTAGGGTCAATTTAAGCAAGTTTCTAGGTATTATTAGGGTTTTATGAAGCACTAAAATATAGCATAAAGCACAATCCGGGAATTAATATTTATTTCCATTTTCTAGCTAGGGTTTCTAG
>JAESVK010000741.1:23100-37006 GCA_017140935.1 Hamamelis virginiana
AATCCGGGAATTAATATTTATTTCCATTTTCTAGCTAGGGTTTCTAGGGTTATTTCCTTTTATTTCAGTTTTTCCTATTTCAGCAGTATTAAGATTTCTAAGCTTTGTTTTAGTATAAATATGCTTGTAGCCGTATTGGCAAGGTAGTTGTTGAATTAATAAGAATTTTCTTGAGAGTTTTCACTCTTTTTCCTAAGTTTCTCTCTTTGCGAAGATCGAGTACTTGGTTGCCTATTTTCCTGGCACTGTCTTTGAGACACGTCAACAGGGATTTGGAAGGTTGTTCGTTGTTGGTGAGCTTGTCTTCAATATTCCGCTGCATCAAAGGTGCACCTTATGCAACTTTTCATAAAGTGGCCTCTATAGGGCCAAGTGCAAAATAGATTTTGAAAAACTGACCATTGGATTAGATACCCCTCTTATGTATGTCCTGCCTGCCAAAAATCACGGTGATCCGCACGGTTGGTTTCTGAAAATTTGTGAAGTTTTTGTTCTTCAAAATGTCACTACTTTTTCATGGTCAATTTTTTTACAAACTTACCATTGGATCACTGTGATATTTGGCAGGCATGATATACATAAGAGGTCTAATCCAATGGCAGTTTTTTCACAATCTGTTTTGCAATTGGTCCTATGCAGGTCACCTTATGCAAAGTCGTGTAAAATGCACCTTATAACAGGCTCCCATATATATATATATATATATATATATATATATGAAAGCTACATATAAAAAGTGTACAAAAAAACAGTATATATTCACAAATGTGCTCAATAGGAAAAGTAAAATCAATTGAAAAAACTACAAAGCTATCTGTAACTTCAACAAAGCCCTAATTCCTTCCAAAGTTCTCTAATTTCTGTCTATCTAGAAATTCAATTAATATGAAATGAGATATTCTCCAATAAATAAATAAATAAATGCACATCCTCAGATTCCAAGCCATCAAATGCCAACTCCCAACAAGGCCACAAAAATCTCTTGAGGGCACCCACATAATACCAAATCTAAGAAAGAAGCATGACCCAATAAAGCAGGAAAATGACCAATGAATCAACAAATGATCCACTGACACTGACTTGAATTTGCACATAAGTTGTCTAGTAGGATTCAGAAAGCACTTAGATCCTAGAGATCAAGGATTCAACGGTAAGAATCTTATCTAATGTTGTTGACCAAACAAAAAAGGCAGCATCATACAAAACTATGAATTTCAATACTATCTTTTCCAGAAAGAAGCAATCCATCACCATTAAAAGACTAGAAATGAGTTGACCTAGAACTATCTTAACTTGCTTAGCAACCTTCTCATCATGTCCTCATCTACCAAACAGGCTCCACGATGAAGTAACATCACCAAGACATTCTCCAAAGACACCACCTCCTAATCCTGCCAGTTTCTATGAAAGATACAAGTCCTTATCATAATAGTGCCTAAAATTGAGGAATTAGTTATTCACGGATGCTCCTTTGTTCATGGCAGTGTCCAATAGACTTGGAAATACTCTACATAATTACATCTTATCACACTAAAAAACCTCCACACCAACCCAATCCTGGGTTTATAATATAAGGTTTGCAACAATGACAAGAATTATCACCAAAACCCTAATTTATTGCCTCTATATTAAAAGATTGCATAGTCTATAACAGCCACCCACAAATGTGCTAATATCTGGAGCTAAAACATAAAAGCAGGGTGAGGACAGATTTCTCTTCTCGACATTGGAGTCTTTTGCACGAATTCTCTTTTCTTGTCCACTAAGAATAATATTAATAATGTGATGCTCGAGGAAATATTTCCACTCAAATACAAAAAAATTAAATAATTAAAAATTAATATAGGGGTGGGAAAAAAAAAAAAAAACCTATAAGCACTGTTCCAAGTTTGCTCCATAAAATAAATTTTGGTGAACTAGTCTAAGGCCCATTACCTCTGGTGGTGCAGCACAAAGCATGTAGAAACAGTGATAATTTCTCTCAGGGTCAGACACCTGACAAACACGGGATCTTTCCAGCAAATAAGTTCTGATAGCAGCTCCTGAAATCCTTCCCCTCTGGTCAAATTGAATCTCTACGAACTTACCAAAACGACTGCAACATTCATGCATTGCAGATAAAGATAGAAACCAATTAAATAGAATTTTGCAATATATAAAGAAATTTAAAAAAAAATAAAAATTAAAAATAAATAGATTTTGCCCACCTTGAGTTATTGTTTCTGACAGTCTTTGCATTACCAAATGCTTCTAGAACAGGATTGGACTGCAAAAACAGAGAAAAACACAACAAAGTGCATATGATATCGAGTTGAGGCAAACTAAATATGCAGTGAGAGACTCAACAATTCAAGATTAGATTTTTTGAGTTCTTGTATCAGCTTGTCATAAGCATAGAAATTGTAAACTTCACTACCTCCAGGACTTGCTGCTCAACAGTCCTCCCCTCAGCAGCAGCTCTCCCTCCCATGTAAGCAAGATAACGCATAAGCAATTTTGTGGTTTCCGTCTTACCTGCCCCACTTTCACCACTAACCAAAACTGACTGACTTATTCCATCATTGATCATAAGTCTGCATCCACGGTAACAGAATTTTTATTGTGAGGCAGAGTAAGGACTTTCGAGTGAGCAACTTACAGTAAGAATTTGACAAAGTACCTGTATGCAGCATCAGCAATAGCAAAAGGATGTGGACTCAGCTCACCAAAGTCTGCCCCTTTATATTGTGCCATCATATGATTATCATATAGATGAGGTAGTCTTATAAAAGGATTAACAGCAATCAATATATTCCCTGTGTAAGTCTGGAGGTACCATTAAGTAGATTAGCCTCACTACATTAAAAAGTGACAATGCAAAGGAAAATGACAATCTGATGTCCATGAATTTATCAAAATGTAATGCAAGAATGCAGAATCCAAAAAATCATGCATGCAAATCATTTAAACAAGATCCATCACCCAAACAACTCTCCCATCCCTCAACAAAATTCAAACAACCTTCTCTAATATACACTTACATATATTTCATTCATATCATATCTAGATCTTAAGTTTTGTAGAACTCCAGGTTCATGCAAATAAGCCAGCTTTGTCATATCATCCACCCCACATGGTGGAGCCTCGGCATCTTTTGGATAGACATTAGAAGCCTTGACAACAACCTGCAGTTTATAAAATAAACAAAAATAATAATAAGAAGAACCCAAATTCAGCAAATCCCCTTACTCCAAATTCAATATTCTTTATCAGGCAATGAACATCAGGAAATATTTGACAGAGTGAAAGAGAAAACTGTAATAATTGAAGTTCTATAATCAGAATAAAGTTTAAAAAATAAATAAATGAAAATAAATTTATTAATTTATTAAAAAAAAAACCCTGACAAGAACATATAAAATAGCAGGTTTTCATTCCGCAGTTAACAAAAAATAATGAATCAAAGCTAATATACGTATAAAAAATGCCCATGAGCAAATGTATTAAAAAGCCCTCACCCTCTTCCCTGATGTGCAGAGGACCTTAATCTCTTCACCATTAACCTCCACGACTTCCCCATCTATCCAAGCTTCATCAGGATCTTCCAACCAAACAAGAGATCCAACCACAGGATTGATTGCAGCAGCCTGCAAAGCGAAGAATGTCAACAGTTCACCATTTTGATTAAACTTTTTTGTAACTATATACTCTATCTAAACAAGATTTAGGAATAAGAAAATGCATTGTCTGCATGGAAACAAGCACAATCAACTATCTGTAACAATGACCAAAAAATAGAAGCTGCCTTCCCCCCCCCCCCCCAATAATGACTGCAAAAACTAAAACAATCCACAGTTGAGTTGCTGATTTTTTTAGTACACTCAAAAAATTGTACAAATTGGACAACTTAAAAAATGATCTGAAATTAAATTTAAACTAAATTTCCATTGGGTTGCTGAGAAACCAGAAGAAAAGAAAGAAAAGGAAAATTGAAACCCTATGCTTTCCATTGTTTTTTAACACAGGAGAACAAAGAAAATGATACAACCAAGTCTTGTACAATTAAATATCTTAGTTAAGTGGAGTTTTTCATTTTCTTGGAACTGATTAAACAGCAAAAAAGACGAGACTTTACTCAGTTTTCTTGGAAACCAAAAAAGCCTGAATCCAAAATGTTATTACAAAAGAGGTAACTCAACATATTCACGGAGAAGATTGGTTGCAATAAAAAACAGCATATCCTAAAAAAGAACAGTAATAATAATAATAAACTTTAAATTTGCACTCACCACCCACATCGGTAGTGAGTTACCAGTCAAAATCTATTGCAAAAAATCAAGAATTACTAATGGAGGAAATGTTAGTTATTTTTTGGGTAAATTTTGTGTAACCATGAACTAGACAATAATTTAGTTTCACCTCAATTTCTTTCCATGATTATAGCCACAAAACCAAGTGACATAAATAAATGATCAGTTCCCCTGACTTCACAAGACTTTTTCATCACAAGGAACGAGGAGCATTGTTATACCGAAAGTACAATGCACACAATGAGAAACCATGAAATAAGAAATGCGATAAGAATATAAAACACCCACACTTGTATGATTTTACTTTCACTCACTCATTTCAGCAAAGATTAGCATAAAACCCAAGAAAAAAAATTCAAAAATAAATCATCGCAGTCACGAAAGTCCCTCAGAGAAGTCTCGAGTATACAATTCTACAGTTCCAGTTTGTCATCAATGTTAACTACTAAGATGCTTGAGCTGAATACAAAAATTTTGACTCTTTATCCTAAAATAGTTTCAACAACTAGTAAACCCAGAAGCTGAATTCCCAAATTGTCTCCATACAAATTACATGGGCATCTCAAGAAAACATTATCAATGATCACATCTAAGTCTAATGAGAACCAAACAGGTAAACACTTAATAAATAACAAAAAGAAGAACACATCTCCACTTCTTTTGATCAACTTAAGCACAGATCAGCTAATCCAGGACAGTAAAACATCAACAATTCATCCAATTATCAACAAACTTTCCAAAAATAAAAATAAAAAAAAAAACCATAAATATCAAACAAGTAAGAGAACCCCATTACTTCAAATGAACACCAAACAGGATTCCACATTTCCACCATAAATACATATGCCCATGATACATACGAACACACACACACATATATATAAATATATATACTTATATAATTACCATTTTCAAAGAGCTCGATTGGATCAGAAACTCTGGCTGCTTCTCGATCTACTTCCTGAATCTTTCAACAAAAACCATTCAATACAAACGAATCTAAAACAGAATGAACTTATATCACTACTCTTTATCCGAGTATAATTCCTTGCTTTCTCTTCAGATTGAGAAGCTTAAAACCCTTGAACAAGATCAATTTACAGTCTGAAAAACGGCTCTGGTTCTGAGAGATTTACTCCTTCTATGCTCTGCTTATTTTCTCTCTGTTTCTTTTTTTTCTTTTTTTTGTTTTGCTTCCCTCCCAACTTATTCGGGTTCTTTAAGTCAAGTTTATATTAAAGTAATGCAGTATTATATGTTCAATAAAGAAAAATAAATATAAGTAATAAAACGTTTGTCAATTATGGAATTCCGAAACTGCCCTCTTCTGTATAATTACGACGGAAGAAATGGGTAATAAAGAGGAATGACGACGACCGACCAAGACAGAAGTAGTCAGACACAGACACGGTCACGATGCTGTTTGGATCAAAAGAAAAAGAACAGTAAAATGGTCGGAAGTTTACTATTACAGAATGAGTAATTCTACAGTGAGGGCGCCCTCATCGTACTTACTATGAGTTCTCTTTTTTGTGCCAAATTTTTTTTTAGCCATTTGTTTTTTAGAAATAAGAAATAAAATATGAATCATACAATATTTAATTATTTTATAAATTGGATTATATTTATAGAAAACTTAAATTTAATTAAAATGACTTTTGTTGTGGCAATGCATTATTTAATAAAATAGAACATTGAACTTGATCGATCTTGCAGTATTATATTGTGATACATATGAATGACTTTATATTAACTTATGATGTAATTTATAGTGAAGTTTTTTTATGTAGCACTTCATAATCGTCTTTGTAATGATAAGACATGTGTACTGAGATATGTGTCCTATGCCCTAAAATTCGGGTACATCTTGTTGATGTACCAACAGAGACAGTCTCTTCTAAGGACAGTCCTTCTATCACAAGGGGTATCTCACGCAATTTTGTATAAGATAATTTTTATAGGGTCAAATATACGATAAATTTTGAAAATTTAATAGATGAACTGCTTATAAATTTCATGTTCGCTTAAAATTATAGTAATCCAACAGTCAGCTTCTGAAAAAACCAATCGAAAAAATTTATAGTATTCCAACAATCTGTTCCCGAAAAAACCAATCGAAAAAAAATTGGTGATATTTTAAAGAATAAAAAAGTCACAATTTTTCACTTTAACGTTTTCAAAAACTGACCGTTGGATGACTATGATTTTTGGGGAATATGAAATTCATAAATAGTTCATCTAATCTAACGGTCAAATTTTGAAAAGTTGTTATGCATTTGGTCTTATTGAGATCACCTTACATAAAGTTGCGTAATGTGCACCCTATAATGGACAGCAGCCTACTTCTAAGTATGGCAATGGATTGATTTTGGGACAGGAGAACTTCTCGCAACTCTGTCCTAAATCCGTCTCATAGTTTACTTTAATTTTTCATTTCCATCCCAAATTCAATCTTCTTCTTCTTCTTCTTCTTTTTGCGACATGATATACATTAGAAAAGTTAGTGATTAGCTGTTAATGGGGAGGGGAGCAACAATTGAGCCAAGAATCTCATATACAAGAAATACCCACAACCTTATTTCATTAAAGGAAATACATTAACTACTAAGTCAAAACTCATGTTCAAATTCGATCATATCAAGATATGGCCTTTTCTGTCCTACCCATCTGTTTTAATTAGTTTCAAACATATATATTATTATACTAACTTAATTTATAGTGTAAATAAATTATAGGTATTTACATTCATGAATATAATGAACATGTAGTCCAAATAAAAATAATCAAACATGCATATTGATTAGTTATCAATGTAAAAACATTTCAATAGTTTATTTATTTTAGTTAGGACTTACTCTTTATATATAAGAGGATAGTATTGTAATATTATTTTTTTTACATGGATATAAAGATAATTATAAATTAAATATATTAATCGAGACGGGTTCAAGACTGGTTGGGTAATCCCAAACCTATCCAACTCTTTTCTTTTCTTTCTTTAAATCTCAATCGAGACGGGTTTATATATAATCGAGAAAACACTTACCTTCACTTTGATAAATTCCAAATACGTGTACAATTACTGTCAACTCTGCATCAATTTTAAGGTTTAAGAAAATGCCTTATTGATAGTTCACCTTATAAGTTATATGGTCCCAAAAAAAAAAATAATAATAATAATAATAATAATAAATCTTATATGAAAATCTTCAAAACCTTATAGTTTACAAACATAAGGTATCAAAAACAAACTATTTTATAATGAAAATTAACATAAATCTCAACTCACTAGTTTCCATGTAGTGGAAATCATATCATTACTCTTGGAGTAAATTCTATTAAAATCTTTGCTGATGACCACCACAGAATTGATTGGGAAGGTATATAAAAATCAGGCCAAAATTATTCTTATTAATAAGAAAAATATTATATATATATATATATAAACACACACGAACTATATATTCTAATTCCTAAATGATGTTTTGGATGATCTAATCTGTAGTTGAAGCAAATTTTCTTCTTGTTAATAAATGAAAATTCTCTTGGCCAACCACCAGCCAAGACTAATAGTCCGGACATTATATGATCCCATGGGACGGTAGCCCTGTGTGGAAAGCGAAAATTAGTTGGAATTTGACAATTCGAATATCTCATTACCTAACAATAAATAAATATATGGAGGACTTGGGGATAATTTTTAAAAATAAAAAATAGATATAGAGCATATATATATATATATATATATATATATATATTGCAATTTTAATAGAAGGAATAGGAAACGTAGGAGCATTCCTTTGTGTGATTACTGATTCTATCAACCTCAGTCTGTGTGAATTTGAATTTATGGTGGTCCACCAATTCATTAATGTGGATGCTGATAGGTGCATCACCTTTTTTGTCAAAAGGAACATTTGAAAATAAAGGATCGAGCTAGGTTGACTGTCAAGTTGGTGTAAATGGCTATCACCACAGAGACTACCTGTAAATTATTATGTTTAATTAAATTAATTATTATTATGCTTAATTAAACTCAAAAAACTACTCATGGCCTTTCAATGCACTCAAGTCCCCACTGTGCATTTCTTCTTTGCCAATAAACACCTAGTAATTTGAAACGCAGTTTCGTGCTGGTCGGCTGCAGGGAGAAAGTGGCATTGTCGTTATTCACTCTAAGTAGCGTAGGCATTTATGGAAAGGTAGAAACAAAAAACGAAGGTCTAATGATTACGTATTAGCTGTAATTATAAATCTATAATCCGGTTTGCATTAGGACAGAAGGAGAATATATAGGGATCATAAATCCAAAAGCAATAAAAAATATTTACTGTACTGATAGACCTGTGACCAAAAGCTTGGAAACAGCCCAATAATAACACAGCATGTCCTATACACCCTCTCTTTTTTTTTTTTTTTTTTTTTTTAACTTTAAAAAATCACATCCCCATTTTTACTATTCTCCCTTTACGGTAGTACACTTTGTAAACTGTAAATCAGGAGAATGATGATGTCCGAATGGACAGAAGATATATATATATATATATATATATATATATATATATATATGTTCTAGTTAGGGGCATCTGACTTTAATTAAAGCCAGCTAAAAACACAAAGCTTTAGATTGAAATATTCAAATGAATCATCCATTAAGTGAATGAGAATCCAAAAGCCTGTGTTCTTAGCTGACTTTAGTTAAAGTTAGGTATCCCTCACTAAAATACTTATATATATAGAAGCGATTAGTAATGATATTTTGAAAAACCGACTGATGGATTAGATAATCTTTTTTCGAATGTCATGTCTGCCAAAAATTACGGTGATCTAATAATCGGGTTTCAAAATACAATTCATGAAACGTTTTGACAGTATTTACCGTTGGATGCTGTCAAAGTTGTTTAAATGTCTGTATTTTAAAAACCAATCGTTGGATCACCGTGATTTTTTGCAAACATGGTATGCATATAAAGATTATCTAATCCAACGGTCAATTTTTCAAAAAAAAAAAACCCTCTCACAGTGAAAGTGTCCTTATGATAATTAAGATCGTAATGACGTCTTTACAGGATCAATTATGTCTATAAGGATCTAGCCTTCATATGTGGATATAAGTTATGTTCATATGAAGGGTTATAAATTATTATAAGATGCATATTTTGAAAAACTTAGAATTTCAAAATATAGCTATGAAAAAAAACCTACGACTATTTAAAACTATTATAGTTTTTTTCAGTGATATTTCCGAGAAACCGACCATTAGATTACTGTGATTTTTTGCAGACATGACACTCATAAGTACAATATCTAATACAACGGTCAGTTTTTCAAAATATTTATCACAAAATAATCTATGGGCTTCATGTGGACATAAGCTTTTATATATATATATATATAGTCCCGATCTAATAAGCATATGTTGAATTTCAAAGTTAGCATGAAGCACATAGAAATTTGTGGAATGCATATTCTGAAAAACCGACCGTTGGATTAAATAACCTTGTTGTGGATATAACATCTTCCAAAAATCATGGTAATCCGATGTAGACATTTCAAAATACACATTGTAAAAAATTATAATCGTTGAAAACTGTCTCAATAACATAGTATATAATCTAACGGTCAATTTTTTAAAATACGCATCCCACAATACCTATGAGCTTCATGCTGACGTTCGCGAAGGTCAGCATGTGTGCTGATAAGGTCATTTCTTTATATATATATATATTCTTTTTTGTTATGGCGGAGAGTTTTGAGTTTGGATCTTCCTGTTTTTTTGCACTTTGATTTGTTTAGATATATATGCAAGATTATGACATACCATTTAAAGCAAAAGATGAATTATATGTTTGAATTTTTTTGTACTTTGATTTGTTTGGATATGTAAGATTGTAACATACCTTTTAATGTAAGAGATGAATGATATGTTTGGATTTGTATGTACTTGGATTTATCTAGATATGTAAGATCATGACGTACCATTTAAAGTGAGAGATGAATGATATATTTAAATAATGTGTCACTATCTTAGTATCAAAATAAACCTAAGTATAGAGAAATCAAAAGTAAAGTTCGTGGTACTAAATTGAGTCAATGTAAAGTTGACATTGAAACGAAACTTTTTAATTTGGTACTAAATTGAGTCAATGTAAAGTTGGTGGTCCACATTGAAATTGACCAAAAAATTGATGGTATTAAATTAAGTCAATGTAAAGTTGGTGGCTCACATTGAAACTGACCCAAAAGTTGATGGTACTAAAATGCATTTAACCCTATAAAATATTAGATAGCTAGATGTTGATTGAAATGAAAACACAATGAACTCTATTTATTATCGAAGTATTTAGGGTGGAAATTATGAATTTTTTATAATAGATAAAAGTTCGACTATTCATTTAATCAAATTTTTTAGACTTAAAATTTCCTTGTACACCACAACTCTCATGAAACGTAAAAATTTCAACTTTCACCTTTATTAGTGGAAATTACTAATTATCACTTCACTTAATTTTTAAAAATTACTAATATTATTTTCAAAATTCATATTGTTTTACTGAAAATTATTTTTCTTTTTTTATTGCCAAAAAGTGTTTAGTTTAAACTGAAGGATTGGTTATACTTTATTAAAATATGTAATTTCATTTTTTAAAATAGTTTAAAATGACAAAATATGATATAATTTTAGTATTTTAATGCAAATAACCAATAAAAAAAAATATTTTTAGAATTTTGAGACCATTCAAACAATTAGGGTTTTTTTTTTTTAAATATTATTTTACAAAACTTATTGGGAAAAAAAAAACAGAGATGGATGGCTAGGGAGTAAATGTATCACTCAAATTACTTAAGAGTTAAGATAGTGAAAAAATAAAATTTTAAAATTTTAAAAAAATAAAAAGCAAATTCGATTTCGACTTATTACACACAACAAAACAAACAAAGGATGGTGACAAATAATAGAGCATGGGGTTTCGGGGTGTTCAGGCCGATTGTGTAAGTAAGCATATGCTTACATAAATAAATAAGCATGAAACTTACAGATAACTGTAGGATACATATTTAAAAAAAATAAAAATTAATAATTGAAATATATATTATTTTCATGAATGTCATGCATACTAAAAATCAGGTTGATCCAATAGTTTATTTATGAAAAATGTTATAAAGATAAATTATAACAGTTTTTCAATAATTATAATTTTTCATAATTTAATTTTATATAAGCATGTGCTGACAGCATATTTTGTTGGGGGTGTTTAAGACTCAAATGGTCGAAATTTTTGATTGAAGCACGTTGCTGAATACCGCGTCTTTGCCACCGTTTTTTTGAGTCATTTGACACGCATCCAAGGACGTGCAAACTGAGGAGTGTTGTTTCCTGGGAGAATCAAAATGACGGTGGAGATGACAGCAGTCACATTCGGTGCAAATCTGGCCGTTAGATACAATTAGGACAAATAGATTACGTAGAAAGATGATTTCAATGACACCGCCTTAATCGACGGAGTCAACTGGAGTTTGTAATTGTGTTCACACGTTGACAATTTAATTAATTAATTATTTTTTTTTTTATCTTTTTTAAACGTATAAATTAGGTGACATCTTGAAACTGCACTTCAAATTCATCAACTCAAAAGGCTCGTAATTACACTTTAGTAATTCGAAATTTTGGGGTAATTTTAATTTATGGCTTAAATTTTTAATCGGATCAATTAATGACAAATTTTTTAAAACATGTTTTAATGTAGGATAAAATGTCATGGCCGTAAATTAAACTAACGAAACTGCCACATGGACGCTGAAGTGGCAAGTCAACACATAATGAATACCGACATATTATCTCATATAATTTCAAAATGTGACAAATAATACTCTTATGTCAGTTGATCGACAGTGAAACAGACAAATAATGGTGGACTGATCTATTTCTGATTGCAGAAAGTAGATTCTCTATCATTACGTTTGTCTGTCCTCCTATAGTTTCACTATTAATTCTCCATTATTAAAATCTTATTGAAGAATCTCACTCTTAATTCTCCATCACTATGGTCTTATTGATAGTCTGTCAATCAAGAATTTGTATGTCAACTATTATTTATCTGTTTCACTGTCAGTCAACGAACATAAGGGTGTTACTTATCACATTTTGAAACTATAAGGGAATAATGTCTTACAATTAAAACCATAGAAGAGTAATATATAACACAGTGATAGTTCGGGTTCGGGAAAGCAAAATATATTTTCAAAACATTTATTATCCTTACACAATTGTCATAATGTCATGTAACATCGTATTAAACTGTAGGTTAAAGTCTTGAAGATTGAGGTTGAAAGATTGATAAAAGGGACAATATCCTCAGCAGCTCTGTTTTTATAACAGATACTAACTTGGGTTGAAAGCCAAAGCATGCATATGACAACGACTACTACACTTACCAACCCAAATCAAAACGGGCCTTGTTATTGCAACCCCTCCCGACTATTAGCCCATCCCAACCATTTGTGATTTTTGACCGTTTTATGAAAAAATACATTATTTTTAAGAAAACTAGCCGTGTGATCCACTAGAAAACATCATTTTGAACAACTTTGTAGAAGAAAGTTTTTTCAAAATCTGTCATTTAAGTAGACATTTTGACCATTTATTATTTTTACTGAATATTTCGTAAGAAATACCAAAAATACTACTTAAATGATAGATTTTGGAAAAACTTTCTTCTACAAAGTTGTTCAAAATTATGTTTTCTAGTGGATGATGCGGCTAGTTTTCTTAAAAACAATGTATTTTTTCATAAAACGGTAAAAAAATCACAAATGATTGGAATGGGCTAATAGTTGGGAGGGGTTGCAATAACAAGGCCCATCAAAACACCTACCAGGCTACGGGCTACCCACGTCACTTGGGCCCTAATCACCCATCACCAGAAAGTTAATTCTCCTCTAGCCCAAGCTCAAATCCAAGCCCAAGCCCAATGAGTTTCAACCTTAATGAGTTTATTGTTTTTAATTTTTTATCATTTGGTCCTAGCCCAATTCTCACACCACATATTGTTTGTTTCCCAACCCACTTGAAAACTGGCCCATTGCCTGCAACGACTCACTCTGCTATGCACCTGTTTTCTTAACGTTCACGTGTCTTCCTGCTGGCACACAAGACTCCTCCATGTCATTAGGCTATTGCCAGGTGTCCCCATTGATGCCCCACCAGTGACGTGTCACTGACAGGTGGCAGTTTCTTAGCTGTCTTTTTCCTTCTCTCTTTTCTTTTATGAGTAAATGCTGGACAAAATCTTAGACCAAATTTTTTAAATCCAATGATGTGTCAGTCAGAACAATACAGTCTTGATTTTTGTGTATTTCAAAAATACACAAAAATCAAGACAATATAATTCTAACACATCATTTGATTTAAAAATTTTGGTTTCAAATTTGGTCCACTTAGCATTTTTCTTCTTTTAATTTCTTTCAGAATTCAGTTTTCTCACTTGATGGAATTGGATATTGGTCCTCCATCTATTAGTCTAGTGGTATATATATGTATAGAGTCCCAATCTAATAAGCAAATAATATTGATTTTCGCGAAAGTCAACATGAAGCTTATAAAGAATTGTGGGATT
>JAESVK010000741.1:47006-60519 GCA_017140935.1 Hamamelis virginiana
ATTATCTAATCCAAATGTCATTTTTTCATAATACCTATCATGTGAGAAAATAGTGAGTGGACTTTAAATTAATTTAAGAACCGATCCTTTAATGATCATTTCTGGTCTAATGAAAGTCTTATAAATTGACTATGGCACTTTGACGGTCAAATGGACAAAATTTATAGATATTCTTATCCATATTTAGAGAATAGTTTGGATCAAAATCTCAACGAGAGTACCCCTAAAAATCTAAAATACTCTATGATGTGCTATATAATACCAATGATCTTGATATTCACAATGTATGAGAATATTGGCCTCACATGTGTGGTGGTCTTCTCCCCCTTTAAGAGAGATTTTATGATTATAATTTTTTTTTATTTTTATTTTTTTTTTTTTTATGCCTACGGTAAAATTTGATTTTACATCATTTGCATCGTAATGGTCACAAATTGTCATATAAAAAAAAGGATAATTGTTGTTATATTTTACTTTCTTTATAAATGAATTGAATGTTAGAAAATTTGAAAAAGAAATTTATATGGTTATTCTTAATTTTTCCTTTTTTGCTTATTTATAGAATTTTATCTCTATCACAACTCTCAATACTAATAAATGACGTTCTTTATTTAGTTTCTCAAATTATTTAAAAATAAGTTCGTTATTTTTTCCCTTTTATTCCTTAAAGAGAGTATATACTCGCCGTTGGATTATACGGTCGGTAAAATACGGCCGGTAAAACATCGTCTTAAATGGTATATATCAACCTTTTACCTTTTCTTTTCTTTTTTTTTTCCCCCTTTTTCCACTAAATGATAAATATCAACCTTTACTCAAAATCCTTCTTAATAAGGTACCGTTTGGATTTATTTTTTATAAGTACTTATTTGATACTTTAGGCACCGTTTGAATTTATATTTTATAAGTATTTATTTGTTTTTTAAAAAAATTACAATACATAATTTCTTAAAAAAATTTTAAAAAAATAAATAATTACTTATAAAAAATAAATCCAAACAGTACCTTATTTTTTCCTTTTTCCACTAAAACATGGTCTTAAATGGTCCTTAAATTTAAGGACCAATGATAATAAGTTTGGTACTTTGTTTGTGCACATTTTTAAAAGTAATGGATAATGGAAATAACTGTAACTTAAGAATTAAGGAAGCAGTGCAGTTATGTCATGATAAGATTGCTTCATGAGGTTGTGGGTCCCATTGTAGACCTGCACTCTATTAATGGTAAAATATTCATACAAGGTAAGGCGGTTAGCAGGGCAAAGTGGCACACTCATCCCTCTTATTATCAAAATATCTTATATTTTCCATAAATTCTCCCCCTTCTAAAGATATTTCAGGTATGGAATTTAGTAATTAATGAGTAATGATTTTATAATCTAGTGATATATATTCTGGCTTTTAAGGTAAGAATTACTAAATTCAAGTATATAAAAGCACATAGAACCCGTTTGCATCAACTTTTATTAAAGTTATTTTTGAAATTCAAAATTATACCCGATCTAACGATCTAAAAGATAGAATGATAATCATTTCTAGATAATTTGAAAAATAATAGAATAGTTGACGAAATTTTCATACTAAAAGTAATAGTGGCAAAAGTCGAAGATTTTCAACAATTGCCACAATCACTTTTAATATGAAAATTTTTATATACGAAGACATGAATGAGTCTGAAGTTGTTGTTGATATTTCAAAAATGAACATGTGCTAAATACGACATGTCACCAAAATGCATAATCATGTGGCAATGAATTACCATGAAGGGATCTAATATGCAACGACATATGATAACTATATTGCATTCCTAATCAACATCTGTATAATCATGTATTTTAGTGATATGCCGTGTGTTCATGCAATATCGGTACAAGCAGGTTTTGAAATATTAGCAGTTTTTGAAATATCATCAACAAATTCACTCATTAAGGATGTACTCCTTTCGTCCCATAAAAATAGATTTCTTATAAAATACACGCATATTAAGAAAACTCATTAATGCATTGATTTGTAATCTTTTTTATCTTTTATTTCCAAAACTATCATCTTTCTATAATTGCATTTGATGTCATGTTTAGGCATTCTTGAAATAATAAAGGGTAATATGACATAGTTAAAAAATATATAATTTAATTTTTCAAAATGGACTATCATTTTAGGACAGCCGAAAAAGAAAAGAAGGCTTATCTTTATGGGAAAAAAGGTACATTTTAAAAAAATTATAAATATTTTACAAAAAAATGAATACATACCTTTAAAGTACACAGTAGGATATCCTTAAAATTTGTAAGACTCGACCCTAATATCTTCTGTGTCTAATAAGTAGGCAGTGATTTGAACCTGATCGGGTAAAAATTGGAAGAAGCTATGAAAAAAATCATGACAAGGAGATTGATTTCTTAAGGTAAAGGTGAAAATATTGTTGGAAGATACACATCATCATTAGTTGTTTCATGCATGGTGATTGGTGAGTTGATATTATGTTATGACGCGCCACAGAAACACCTCACACACTACACTCTCTGCTTAAACCCTTCCACTCCCCTCTCTCTCTCTTTCTTGTCTGTCTGGATAAAACTCTGCTGCACGCTCATCTGATACGCCGGTTTCATCTCCCCCTTGAGCCTCCCGTTTTGTCTCCATTGTCTCTTCTCTCTCTATCTTCACTCTTCCCTAAAGCATTTTCTCTCTTAACCTCTTCTCATTCGCTCTGTCTGTCCTCCATTTCTCTCTGTCAAGTTCCTGCCTGTAGAGAAAGAATGAACAAGAAGGAAAAGCTTGTGGTAGAGGTGGTTGCAGCACACAACCTCATGCCCAAAGATGGAGAAGGGTCATCTTCACCATTTGTAGAGGTTGAGTTTGAGAACCAGAAACAAAGGACTCTAGTGAAGTACAAAGACCTTAATCCCATATGGAATGAGAAGCTTGTGTTTCATGTCAATGATGTTGCAGATCTTCCTTATAGAACCATTGAAGTTAATGTCTTTAATGAGAGAAGGTCAAGCAACAGTAGAAACTTTCTGGGTAAAGTTAGGGTTTCTGGGTCCAGCATTGCTAAAGAAGGTGAAGAGGTTGCTCAGCTCCATACCCTTGATAAGAGAAGTTTGTTCTCTCACATAAGAGGGGAGATTAGCTTGAAGCTTTATCTCTCTACAAGAGAAGAAGCCAAGGAAGTTGGTGGTGGTGGTATTATTAATGGTACAAAGAAAAACAAGAAGTTGCAGCAAGGAAACACAGAGATTTCTATGCAACAGCAACAGCTGGCACAAGAGAGCAACAACAAACAAACACAGCAGAGTACCCATCAGCATGTGAAGCCTGTGGAGCCAAACCCAGGTGAGATTAAGCCCGTTGTTATCACAACAGGTCCTGGGCCTATGATTTCAAGCGCCGCCGGTGGTTTAACCGGCGCCGCCGGTGGTGGTGGTGGGGTTGGTGGGGTGAGTGTTTTCTCTAGTGGGTCAGGTGACTTTTCACTCAAAGAAACTAGTCCTCATCTTGGTGGAGGCCCTCTGAACAAAGATAAAACTAGCTCAACTTATGATCTTGTGGAACAAATGCAGTATCTGTATGTTAGAGTAGTGAAAGCTCGCGATATATCAATTTTTGGTGGAGGTGAAGTAATTGCAGAAGTGAAGCTTGGGAATTTCAGAGGAATTACAAAGAGGGTTAGTTTGAGTAATGTGGAATGGAACCAAGTTTTTGCCTTTTCAAAGGATTGTATTCAGTCATCAATGGTGGAAATTTTCGTGAAAGAGAAAGATAAGGATGAGTTCATAGGCCGTGTTTGGTTTGATTTGAATGAGGTTCCGAGGAGGGTACCTCCCGATAGTCAATTGGCGCCGCAGTGGCATCGAATGGATGATAAGAAAGGCGAGAAGGCGAAAGGAGGGGAAGTGATGGTGTCGATATGGTTTGGGACTCAAGCGGATGAAGCATTTGCAGAGGCGTGGCATTCGAAGGCTGCTAATGTGCATTTAGATGGCCTTGGTTCGATTAAGTCCAAGATTTATCTCTCACCAAAGCTCTGGTATTTGAGACTCTCGATCATTGAAGCTCAAGATATTGTTTTAGGCGAGAAGGGATCATCGATGATGAGATACCCGGAGCTTTCAGCGAAAGCCCAAGTGGGGAATCAAGTTTCAAGAACTAGAATCTCACAGCCCATAGCAAACAGAAGCCTCTCAAATCCTTATTGGAATGAAGACTTGATTTTTGTAGTTGCAGAGCCATTTGAAGATTACTTGCTGGTTTCAGTTGATGATCGAGTTGGGCCCGGCCGAGACGAGGTTGTGGGGAGAGTTCTTATTCCGGTTACTGCCATTGAAAGGCGAACAGATGATAAACCAGTGACCTCTAGATGGTTTAATCTAGACCTTCATTTTGGCAACACAACTGATCAATCCAAAGCTGTGGTTCGATTCGGGTCTCGGATTCATCTTCGTGTATCACTCGATGGCGGTTACCATGTGCTTGATGAAGCTACAATGTATAGCAGCGATGTTAGGCCGACCGCGAAACAGCTGTGGAAGCCCCACATTGGGGTTCTTGAAATGGGCATTTTAGGAGCAACTGGACTTATGCCAATGAAGATCAAAGAAGGCAAAGGGAGCTCTACTGATGCATATTGTGTGGCGAAATATGGGCAGAAATGGGTGCGTACGCGCACTGTGGTGGATAGCTTGTCGCCTAAGTGGAATGAGCAATACACATGGGAAGTGTTTGACCCTTGCACTGTAATCACCATTGGAGTGTTCGACAATTGCCACATAGACAAGAACCCAACAAGCATTGCGGGTGCTCGAGATTCCCGCATTGGGAAAGTTAGAATCAGGCTATCGACACTCGAATCGGATCGAGTTTACACTCACTCGTATCCTCTTCTAATGCTGCACACTTCTGGTGTCAAGAAAATGGGCGAACTTCATTTAGCCGTGCGGTTTTCATGTGCCAATATGGCCAACATGCTTCACATATACACACTCCCATTACTACCAAAGATGCATTACGTGCATCCTTTATCAGTCAATCAAGTCGAAAGCTTAAGGTATCAAGCCATGAACGTCGTGGCGTCTCGGCTTAATCGATCTGAACCGCCATTAGGCCGAGAAGTGGTCGAATACATGCTCGATCACGACTCACACATGTGGAGCATGAGAAGAAGCAAAGCAAATTTCTTCCGCCTAATGAATGTTCTCTCAGGCATCATGTGGATCACTCGGTGGGCAGAATCAATGCGCAATTGGAACAAGCCAATTTACTCAGCATTGTTCGTGGGGTTCTTCCTCTTGCTAGTAGCATTGCCGGAGCTCATAATTCCGACGATTTTACTTTACATGGCTGTCATCGGAATCTGGCGATACAAGTCGCGGCCGCGCCACCCGCCACACATGGATACGCGGCTCTCGCATGCGGAGAGCGTGTACCCAGATGAATTGGATGAAGAATTCGATTCGTTTCCGACAAGTCGAAGCGCGGAGATTGTTCGAATGAGGTACGATCGGCTCCGGAGCGTGGCCGGAAGGATTCAGACGGTGGTCGGAGATATGGCGTCGCAGGGTGAGCGATTGCAGGCATTGTTGAGTTGGCGTGACCCGCGCGCCACATTCTTGTTTATAATTCTGTGCTTGGTTGCTGCTGTTGGGTTTTATGCTGTGCCCATGAGAGTGGTGGTGGCTTTGTGGGGATTGTATGTCTTGAGGCCGCCTAGATTCAGGAGCAAGCTGCCATCTCCGGCTTTGAGTTTCTTTAGGAGATTGCCCAGTAAGGCTGATAGCTTGCTGTAGAGAGTGTAGAGTTTTTAAAGAGAGAAAATGGATGGGTATTATGTGTAGGGTTTTTAGATAGAGAGGGAAGAAGGGTTTTGGATATTGGGTTCTGGATATTGGGTTCTTGTTGGGTCTAATCTTGTTTTGTTATGTGCTTTTTGGGATACTTCTAATTATCATTTGAGATTTGAAGCAATGTATGTGCATGTTTTCAATGTAATGATCTCGAAATTACATCTCTACATCTCTTGCTTATGCTTTGATGAGTGTACTCTCTCTCTTCCCTATGCCCCTTTTACCTTTTTTTTTTCTTATATCAGCATCTTTGGTGCAAAAGCCACATTTGTCACCCAAAAAATGCACTAGTTGATGCCAAATTCTAAGCTCAAATGGTATTAGTTGATGCAAAATTTGACAAATTTTGTACTACTTGATGCTATAAAGCCAAATTTAGCATTAACTAGTGTCATTTGGGCTTAGAATTTAACATCAACTAGTGCCTTTTTGAGTGTCAAATTTAGCTTTTACATTGGAGATGCTCTAATGAAGGAGTCTAATTGCTGTGAGGGTCACCTCATCTCTCTAGCCATGCTCCTTCATTTTTTTTTTCAGCTATAAGAGGCATTCAAGGCAACGCATGCACAAAACCTCTCCCGCGCTCCACTCACATACTTGAGAATAAATTTCTAGTTTTGCCCTTACGTAAATTTTTTTTAGTTTTATATATTTTGGTATTATGTGTTTTTGTAGTCAGTTGCAAAACATATTTTAAAAATCAATCGTTAAATAAAATATTCGTCTTATGGACGTCATATCTGCCAAAAATTACGATGATCCGACGGTTGGTTTTTGAAAAAACTTACCGTAAAATTATGACATTTCGAATAACAAAAAGAACACAGTTTTTGCGGTCAATTTTTTCAAGAATCGACCGTTTGATCAATATAATTTTTGGCAGACATTAAATTCATAAAATGTATATTTTATCTAAGGATTGATTTTTCAAAATATGTTCTGCAACTTACCCTATAGAAGTGCAGAATGCCAAAATATATGAAAATGAAGTTTCTTTTTTTTTTAGGGCAAAATTGGAAAATTTCCCCCATATATATATATATTATTCGCAAAAGTCAGCATGAAGCTCATAGGGAATTGTGGAATGCATATTTTGAAAAACCGACCTTTGGATTATATATCATTGTTATGGATGTCATGTCTTCCAAAAATCACAATAATCCAAAACAGGCATCTCAAAATACAGACTATGAAAAATTCTTACTGCTTAAAAATGCCACAGTTTTTCTTAGTGACATATCTAAGAAACCGACCATTGGATCACTGTGAGTTTGGCATGCTTGACATATATATTGTTGAATAAAATGAGACATATAATCCAACGGTTAGTTTTTCAAAATATGCATCCCACAAACACCTATGAGCTCCATGCTGACTTTTGCGAAAGTCAGCATATGCTGATAAGATCATTTATATATATAACTGCGATGTCTCTAAGTATAATAATTTTTCACCGTGACATTTATCAAAAAACCAACCATTCGATCATTGTGATTTTTGGCATAAATGACAAATACGAAAAATGCATCTTATCCAACGGTTCGTTTTTCAAAATATTCGACCCACATTGGTGTTTTGAAAATGAAGTGTGGGTATAAATGTAAACAGAATGTAAGGGGAATCCGCCCCTATATCTACATACAGAAATGATATTTCACTGCTAAAGGATAATTTCATTATAGTGATATTTCTTAAAATCTAACATTTGGATCACTGTGATATTTGGTATACATAACATGCATAAGGAAAGTATTGAATCCAACGGTCAGTTTGTCAAAATATTTATCATAGGCAGTGTGTTGAAAACGAGATGTAAACATAAATGTCAAAATAGGATGTAAGTGAAATGTGAACTGGTGGATTCTCAAAATGTATATTAAAAATGAAGGTGGAGAATTTTAATCAAATATTGTTGAATCAAAGGGAACATCAAAATTTTGTGTTAGAACCCTTGAAAGATCCGAGTCTAAAGGTAATTGTAAAATCTCCTCAAACAGGGGAAGACATCCGAGTCTAAAGGTAAAGTCTTGACAGTGATTAAATCAAGTAATATACAAAATTAAGACAGAATTCGATCCACTTTGACAAGATTATTTAGGTCAACCATTATCATTTAAGGGAATGAAAATGCATATTCATTCCATCACATTTCTTTCAACCGACTCCTTTTGTGGGAGATGCTACAATTCTCATCTGTACTAAATTGCCATCAGAAATCCCACCTAATATGTGAGGGAGCAGGAACCCCGCCAACAGGAATTATAGCTTTTCCTTCTACTATATTGATTTGTGCCCTTTGACATTCTATAGAACACACCCTAATATGTTCCCTCAAATGTCAATGCTTCAAAACATTGCCCAATTTTAGGAAGTTTACATCTTTGAAAAGCTTCAGAAACAAAATATCATTTTGAAAATTGACACAGAACCACTGTAAATCAGAATTTACACCCAAACAAGGATAATATGCCTTAGAATAACCAGCTTCATTAAATCAAATTTAAAATTGGAATTTCACTGTTGTTCTATTAAACCATAAATTGCTCACAAGGGCCCGAAGCAAATCTCATATGAGATGAAACTAAATGTCACAAAAACCTGTATCTATGAACAACAGAGGGGGAGCTCAAGATGATGACCAATTGCCTTGTTTTTCATTCCCTTTGCCAACGATGTGGTTGCCATTTGGGAACTCTAATGAAATAAAGATGCCAGGCGTGGATCTGTGCGGTGTGGAAGACCAGTTCGAGCTCCCAAAGCTCTACAGCTGATAGCTGCCTGCAAATAATGCCAGATAAAAAGTCATAGCGAATCTTTGTTGAACTCGCTCCTACCACCCCTTCCCAGCAACTTTACCATGTCTAAAAAAAATTCACTAAATTACTTAAACAAATAGCAATAATAGGTTTACTTACCACTTGAGCAGCAAATGGCAACATTTTCTCTGGTGGCATGTCCGCGCAAATAGCTACAAATTAATAAAATACAGAATAGGAGTCAGTACCAGCCCATCTATATATCCCTAGAAACAAAAAGTATGACAAAAGATAGTAACCCTGAAAGTTTCTAGAATGAATGATAAAACTTCGGTGGAATTTTACAAGTGAGTATTTAAGAATAAAATATAATTTACAGTGGAAGAACTAATCTAGGGTGGTCTGAAAAAAAAAAACGTATGATAATTGTTGATAAGCGACTTCTTGCGACCCCCTCCATAATGAAGATCGACACCTTAGGATTGACTTTAATGATGATCGACCCTGTTCGCCTGTCGATCTCGCCTCAAGGTGAATCGCCCCCCTCAAGAGTGACAACCCCGTGTCTCCTCTAGGATCCGTTTCCTCCCCCCCGCGCTCCCCGTCGAGTAGTCCCGCCTCGACGGGGATGCCTGCCCCAAGGCAGATGCCTTATCTACTTAGGATGCTCATTACCATAAATGCCCGTCCTCCAGGGCGGATGTTAGGAGCATGCGGTCTCCTACAACCCCTCTCTTAAGAGACAAACCCTAACCATGTTCGCCCAATTTGATGGCAAGACCGTAGGGGGGCTCTATCACGAGTTCGGACAACGACCCTCCGGGGCAAAATCGACCCCATACCAGGGTCGATCGCGGTAACCGTGAGGTATTGGCAAAGGGATGTGGATTGGAGGGCAAGATAGGAGGCTCGCCAAAGCTAAAGGGTAGGGTTGATGTCAACCCCTAAGGTCGACCTTCGCCTCCTTGGGATCGAATGGATCGAGTCGAGGATGATGTCGTCTTCGGACACGTGGTGAGTGCAACACAATCTATGAGGACGGCTGTTAACCCATCGCATTGGCAGTCATGCCAAAATTGACATGCTGCTCCTTTGAGTCCCAGGTTAACCCTAGACCTCGAGAATCCCACTTCGTACCCTCAGATAGGGACATCCCATGACAGACATAGATCCTGACACACACGCCAGTCTTCTAGGCTCCCCTATTGGCACGCACTTTACCATCTAGCTGGACCTCACCTTTTGTCTCCCTTATAAATACGCATGCCCCATTAGAGATGGACAAGCATTCACTTTTCCACCTTTCTGGGACTCAAAACGATGGCTGAACTCCCTCAGTATTATTTCTTGCTTCTACAGTAGTAGCACCTTAAACAGGGTAGGGTCAACCCTTGGTCACCTCTACCTTGCCTTGGTTCTCTCACAAGGTCCCAGGGTGCTCCCGTCTCTCCTCTTCAATCCACATCTCTCACCACCCTGTCATCTCTCGTGGCTGACCTCAAGGTACGTGAACCTCCCTAGTTCCTACTGTGAAAAATAATTTTTCAAACACAAATTGCAGCAAAGAATACAAGGGACTGACAGTGGCAAAGTAGCTAGGAAATTTAGTAGTTGTTAGAGGGTGATGCATTATATATGTTTTTCAGATGATGGCATTGTTACTTTTCTGAAAAATAAAAACAAGTTGAATCCTTCTGCCTGCCCAAAACTTCCTTTGGGAACAGTGTGGGATAATTTTCATCAAAAGGGAAGAAGTGTAAAGTAAGCACACTATGCATCTATGTAAGTTTTGATCCGGATTTGTTATATAAACATAATATGTTGCTGAGGCATTGAAATTCAAATGCCATAACAGATAACTGGAGAAACCTGGACCTGCTGGTTGAACTGGGTGACCTGGGTCATATTAAATGCAGGGAGGGTTCAACCCAAGTTTAAACCTGGCAACCAGATAACATGGGCAGTTGAAAGGGATTGAACCCCTATTTGTATATATAATCAATTCTAAAACAATAATCTATAGCAAATCAATGACATTGAAAAGCAGCAAAAGTGACCAGCAAATACATGAAGGACCAAAATAAAAACCCACATGCACATATGATGTAACATAAAATAACATAATGGATTAATTGGTTTCACTTACAATAAAGAACAGCTCCAATAAATGCATCTCCAGCACCAGTTGTATCAACAAGTTCTGATGATGGTATCTTCTCAGCTGTTCCCACAAAAAACCTCCCACTCACTGTTCCTATTCCATTTGCTCTCAATTTTGTCCATGACTGAAGATTGAAGTGGAAAACATGCAAGATTATTCTTTTTTTTTTTTGGATAATTCATGCAAGATTATTCAATCATAATCAAATCTAGATACCCCCACTTGTTTTAACATCACAAAGAGTATCACAAATGAAAAACCATATAGCATTAGTATTATAATTTTTTACAATGAATAAGCAACTGAGTTACGTTCCTAACCATGTCATGTTTAATTCCTTATAATCCCCTACTTCAAAACCTGGAAAATGCAGGACGGTATTATTCAATAATATCATTGGTCCAAGAAAGCATCACAAATAGCGAGTGTTTTAAAAATAGGCTCGAACCGGTCGGTTGAACCAGTTAAACCTTCAACTGGTCTAATCAACCCTCTAAAACTGTTTTGATGGAAAAAACTGTCTTCCTTTAATAGATTCGTTGGAATCGCCAGTTGAACCGTCGACGAATTTGCATAACTGACCTTTTTTTTCTTAATGTAACATAAATCCCCAAAATTCCCAATCTCTCCTCTCACTTTTCATATCAGATCCGAGATTAGGGATGCTCTCTCCTGTCTCCATGAAGGAAACAGAGGTCTTTTTACTGTTTAAAGACTTAAACAGTAAACTCCAAAGCTTTTGTTCATAAACAGTTGAATGCTGCAAGGGATTTTTTTTGAAGAGTTTAAGTGTTCTCTCTCTCTGTCTCTCAACTTGGGACTCAGTGTTTCTTATTAAAGTTCCATTCAAGAAGAAAAGTGGTTGCTTTATCAGACATTGCACATCTCTGATTAAATAAACTGTTGATGGGTGTTGCTTATGACTGTGTAATTACCCAGAGCTTGATGGAAAAGGGCTTTGCTCCATTACTTTTACTTTTTTTCTTGTTTTTACCATAAACAGAGGGTAGGTTAAAAGAGGCTTCAACATTCTGAACAGGTGGTTGCTAAACCACAATGGGACAACATAGATGATACAGATTTCTCTGTATTTGTTCAAAATTCATATTGTAGACTAGTCTTTCATCATTGCATTCTATCACCCATCTTGATCTATTATAATGGACAATTAGCATTGCCATAGCAAATTTCAGAAAATATATATATATATATATTTTAGATTTCAAGATTAACTACTAGAAGTTCAAAAATTATGTCTTATCTAGTAGACGAGGTGCAATTCTGTGGATATTTGAAATAAATAGTAATGTATCAAAGATGTTAATATGTTTTCTTGATTTGACATAGATGTTAGAAACGAAAAATTGTAGTGCTTTTTTTTGGCAAATATTTCTGTTTCTAGCAACTATTGTTCAGGCTAATGGATTCATTCATATTTTCATTCATAATACAGTTGCATGCGTGTTCATACTTTGGAATAAATTAGCAATTTAGCACAAATAGTGAATGCATAGTATAGTCAAACTAATTTCCATTCAAAACACTATGTGAACTAAAAATACATTTGTTTTAGTTATCTAACAAAGTAAAAAAAAGCTTCTAAGATAATTAGTGAATTGGAAAGTGCATAGCATACTCAAGGTACAAAAGATTCTCCTTTCAATAAAGAATACTCCGATTACTGTTCCTGCTCTTATTATTATTATTTTTTTTGAAGGAATATTCTACTTTTCAATGAAGAAGGCATGATGCAAAACCTTTCAAAATCCTGTACTATAATGTATAATGAGGGTTAAAGTGGTTGTAGAAAAATTTAAGAATGAATTTGAGTGGGTTTAAGAGTGGAATTAAGGGTTTTTTTTTTTTTATAGTTTTAAGTGTACTTATTAGTTAAAACATCATAATGGTGAACAATTGTCGAGAAATTAAGAGAAAAGAAGAACATATAAAATAAGAAGAGAGGGAAGAAACCAATCTAGGCACCAAAGCATCTAAACAAAGGGCTTTGCTCCATTACTTTTACTTTATTTCTTGTTTTTACCATAAACAGAGGGTAACAGAGGGTAGGTTAACAGCAACAACAACCAAAATTTCAACAAATATTCTAAATTCAGCAGCAGCAACCACAGTGTCTCATTGGGGGTTTGAGTGCTCACCTGAAAGGGGTCGCCGGGGTGGGGTGATTGAGTGAGATGCCGGAGTGGTGAGCGGCTGACTGGAAACAATTTGGGGTTTCGCGAGAGCGAGAGAGAGAACCCCTGCCTACACGTACTGTCGACCGTGAGAGCGTGAGAGAGAGAGACAGAGAGAGAACGCCGGAGTGGGTCGCCGGAGTGGTGAGCTCAGGTGAGCTCTTGGGGTTTCGTGAGAGCGAGAGAGAACCGTGAGAGCGTGTGAGAGAGAGACAGAGAGAGAACGCCGACTGGAATCCTTCTGGTGGGGCGTTGGTGATGTGGAATAGTCCGGTAGGGACGGTCGCCGGTAGGGACGGTCGCCAGTCGCGGGAGTGGACGGTCGCCAGTCGCCGTGGAGAGATCAACGAGGAATGGGTTCGGATGTTTGGAGGGAAACCAAATAACCCCAAAATGCTTCCAGTCAGCTTTGTTTTATCTCTGACCGTCCCTTTTCATTGCCTTTAATCTAACGGTTTAAATTAGGAGGCCGTGTGCAATTCAACACGGTCGACCGTGTAATAGAAGTTGGGGATTATTGTAATTGGGGATTATTAGAAAAGTTGGGGATTGTGTATAAATT
>JAESVK010000742.1:0-59654 GCA_017140935.1 Hamamelis virginiana
TTTATAATTAGCATGGGCCTTATTATTAATAGTGAATAATTAAGTGGCTAAATTATAAATATGAAGACTATTAAATAGAAACCCTAAAGGTTCTCTATAAATAGAAGATGATGAGGTCAAACTAGCAAACAAGTCACCACTCATCAGAAGAGAAGAGGCAAAAATAGAAGAGAGAAACACCCTAGAGCCGTGAGCTACATTGGGGATTCTCTCTCAATTTTCGTGCTATCTCTCCCCTTCTCCTAGCTTGCCTCTTTCAAGTGTTGAGAAGTTATAAGAGTTCTTGAGGTTTTGTGCTTGTGTGGATACCGTTGGAGGCTTCATTCTTTTGAAGCTCGGATTCGACGAAAGCTACATCAAAAGGAATTCAAGTAAGTCATTTAATTTGTTGAATGCATGTTCTTGAAATAATATAAACTCATGATTCTATACTTGCTAGTATCTTGGTTAGGTTTTGATGATGGATTCATATGTTGTAAAAAGTTTTGTCGCATGACTTCCGCTGCGAATCCACCCACATCAATTCCTTTCATGGACTAGCGTTACAAATAAATTCCCAAAACATGGCTATTGTCCTCGTTCAAACAGTGACCACATCCTGTCAAAATGGCTCCGTTCAAAATGGCGAAGACAGATTTTGCCTATTTTTCAAGATAAAATAAGTTTGATCAAAACTAAGGCAAAAATGGCTTAAACCAACCACCAAGGCATCCGTGAACCATCGGGTTTCGATGCCCCACATTAGCATAATTGGGTTTTTGGAAAGAAATTGAGTCGCCACTTTATTTTTAAGGAATAAAGAAACCATAAAAATATGTGTAGACACCCCATTTTTTACTTATATGACATAATTCATCATCCCATGTCCTAATTGGTTGAGAATAACCAATCATTTTTTATAAAAAGAGGCCTCGAAACCCTACTCCTCTAAAATATATTTTTCCTTAAATAAATAGAGGTTATTATTTCATGTAGGTTTTTAGCTCAAAATCGAGTAATTCCTTTTGCTTTTAGTTTTTAGAGAGTCTAGGAGTGTCCATATCAAATTTCATGTCATTCTGATCAAAACTCGATAAGTAATAATTACATTTGTGACTTAAAGGGCAGAATGATCCTTTTTTTCACATAATTTCCTTTTGACCTTCGAATTCGTCCCGGTTTGTTTCATTAGATTTGTATGGATGTTTAGAGTCTAGATAGAAGATTTAATCAAGCATTAGCATGGTTCGAGATTCATTTGGTTCATAATGGTTCATAGGGGTCAATTGACCATCTTTAGGATTTTGACCTAAAATGACCAGGGTTTAAGGAATTAAATATCAGTATTGAGAAATTCATTGATGGTCCCAAAACACAGATATATCGATAGATATATCGATAGATATATCGATTGTATGGAAAATATCGATATCGATTTAAAATTATGATGGATATTATTAATTAAATATGGAAATTTTCGGTGTAACTCTACAAAATAATGAATTTAACTATTAAGACAATTTTGAATCAAAATATTTCAAATTAGATATATGAAAACAAGTTTATGTTGTATTTAATATAATAAAGTGTGTCGTGTTGGGCAAAATAAATCACAAATTTTTATAAATTTTACACTAAAATGTTACATAACATTAAAATTTTAATATATATATATATATCATTTACAAAATAACAAATAAATAAATCAATAATCTGGTATACAAAACAAATCTCCACCTTTGATCGATACTTACCGAAATATTGGTAAATATCGGTAAAGATATGTGAGTCTAATATTGTAACGATACCCACATATATACGGATAAATCGAGCATATCGAAGATATTTTATTCCGTGCCAGGGTTTCACCCTTTTTCCAAAATTGATGGCTTTTATAACTTTAAAATGTTTTCAAAAAGGTTTTCAAAACATTTTTTAAGAAGTGGCATTTTGTTTCGTAATCAATCGGTTAGTCAATTTCGAAACCCTAATTTGAGCTAAAGTGGCTCATAACGGCTAAACAGGATTTGCATATTAGAATTTTCATGTAAGGGTTTTTTGCATGTTAGTATTTGCATAATAGGGTTTGCATGCATGATTTTTATTTTACAAAATTTTATGCATGGTTTTGTTATTTCATGTTAGTAAGCATGTTATTTCATATGATTACATGTTCGCATGTTAGAGAGCATGGTAGGAATTGTTGTTTTTTTGTTTAGAATAGTACGCATGATTAGGGTTTCTTAATGCATGTAGGAGTATATTAGGAGTAGTCTTTATATTCTAATTTTATTATACATGATAGGGTTTTATGTTGTTTTCTTATTTAAAAGCATGAATAGGAATTAAGGCATGTCATATGTTCATATTTAGAATGTTAAAGTTTACAATAGATGGTTGAATGCATGGTTTGAATTATAAATTATGGATGGTGGAACATTGCATGAGGTAAGTCTCTTCCCTTGTGTTTATCTTCCTTGCACATGTTGGTTTGATACAAAACTGTCAACGATGGCGCAATTACATAAGGTAAGTCCATTCACTTGTGTTCATTCATCATTACATGTTTCCTTTAGCATCTTAATATATGCATATTGATAGCATGACAGTTAATTTACATATTAGTTTTGTTTTTTTGTTTTTTTTTTTTTTTTTGTTTTTTTTTTTAGATCCTTAATGTCATCTTTTCTTCATATTTTTAGTATAGTATTAGATATTAACATATAGGATTGTGTTCGTTAGCATTTTTTTAGGAATTTTAGGATGTTTAGAATATTTAAATCATGAGTTTAAGAACATTTAATATTCTATCTAGAATATAAAATGGCTTAAAAACATGATTTAAATCCATTTTTAGGTTATTATAACATAGAAATTGCACCCTACGTCCTTTAGAACTTATTAGGGTAGAGTTTATTATTTGTTTTTGCATATATTTGCATATTTTTTTTAAAGCATACTTTCTTATGTTTATATTATTGTCCAGAATTGCATATTAACCTAGAAGCATGTTTATGTTCACATTAACTCTAGTTTAGGTTGGATTTAACTTATAGATACAATTAGATTAAGTGTAGTTTAGAAACCCTAGGTTAGAAGAGGTTTCCTCCATATGACGCTTTTATTTTAGGATTAATTGGCCAAAAGTCCTAGTTTAAGACTCTTCAATGCATAAAGTCCCCTTAAAAGATTTTTTCTTCTAAAAGTCCTATTTAAAAATATTTTATTGCATGAGGTCCTATTTTTTCAAAAATGCATTTTTTAAGAGACTAAAATGCCCTCGTTTCATTTCCTTTTCCCTCTTCGCATCCTTTATCTCACCCGCAAACATTGTCGCACAGTTTGACAAAGGTCAACGCCATCCAAATCTCCCGCTGGGGACTACCAAGTTCACATAGCCTCTTCCATGGCAGATTTGAGAAGCTCCGACGAAGGAGAGAACACCGATAAGCTCTATCTCCAGTGCAGATCGGTAAGAGCTCCTCACAATCGCGATTCAGATCTTCTCCTTCCTCTCTTTTTCTCTTTCTCCCAGCTTCTCTCATCCTCATTAACATTCACAAATCCATCATTATCACCAATCACAATCTCAGACGCAAATCTGTTGTTGCGATCCAATACTCGCCGGCAGTTTTAGTGAACAACAACGTTAAACTACAACTCTACTGTAGTGCCCCGATCAGAGATCGGTGAGGCGGCAGTGAAGCTCGTCAAATGGGTCACCGTTATCAACCGGACGATCTGCCATTTATGGTTCCGTGATCTGCTTGACAATGGTAGCTTGACTTCAGCAATCACACCGGAGAAGACCAATCTGCTGCAACAGATTCCGGCGAGAAGAAGAAATTTGGTAGCCGGAGTTTGACACTCCTATTACAGCGGAGCAGCTGAGGGAGATGAAGTACACAGAGTCGGTGGCGTGTAAGGTTGTCAGATTCTGAGCGCCGGCGACTACGGTGCCGCACATTGCCAGAGAATAAAATCGATGATGATGGTGAGCTCGTGTTTGATTTTGACAGCTAAGGACAATGTAAGAAAAAAAAAAGTTTTTTTAATTAATTTTTTGTTTGTTTGAATGGAAAATATATATATATATATATATATATATATATATATATATATATATATATAAACTTCTTTTTTTTAGCGTAGTGACCTGCGTTTTTCGACGTAATGACCTGCATTTTCCAACGTAGTGACCTGTGTTTCCAGCGTAGGGAACTAACGCAGGTCACTACGGGGTGTGACGTAGTGAACCCGGGGGTTGGGGGTGTAGGTGGCATTGAAGGTTATTAGAAAAGATGGGTATTTTTGTCCAATTCATGCCAAAAGGACTTTTGGGAAGAGAAATCTATTGAGAGGATTTTTGGCATAAAAATCTTCTAAATTAGGAATTTTAGCCAAATTCCCTTTTATTTTAAGACTTATAATCATGCTAAGTCCTTTAATTTAATTAGAATTCTAGTATTGAGAGACTTATTTTTCAAATGAATTTGTTTTCAAATAAAATTATGTTTTTAAGTATTTTCATCAAAATTAAACTCTTTGAAAAAGAGTTGTTCTTAAAGTAAAATTGAACTCTTTGAAAGAGCTGTTTTCAAAACCAAACTCTTGGATTAAGAGTTATTTTCAAAGTCAAATACTTTTGGATGAGAATCCTATTTTAAATCAAAGTTATCTTTTAAAAAAAGTTATTTTACAAAATAAAGTCTCTCTAGAATAGAGTTTTAAGTGAGTTTGATTATTGAAAGATAAGTCTTTAAATAAGAATTTGCATGAATAGAGTTCTCTACAATAGGATATGATGAGCTCTATGCTAGTTCAAACTACGTGGACTTTGAAGCTTACTAGGAAACTAGTAAGATATGTAGGCGCTAATAGAGCTCAAGTACGCCCTATGATACCAAGCGTCCTAAATTTTTAGGATTTGGTTTTATTTTGATTTTGATTATTTGTTTTAGTCAATAAGAGTTATGTGCATAAGTTACTAAGAGTTATGTGCATAAGATATTAAAAAGTCCAAGTAAAATAGGAGCCCTTTTGTAATGCCCCAACTTAACAACTATATAGACCCTTCCGGATAGGTCGACACATGTCAAGATGGAAGTACAAACTGTTCTGCTCATCCAGATTTCCTCATGAGTGACAAAGAATATATATAATTAACAATATGAAATGACATGTACATACAGTATGTCCCAAACGCTTTACATAAAATAATCATACAAATCATAATACTGCCAACAACACTAGCAAATGGGCTATGTCACATACAGTGACAAATCCCAATAATCGAGGAATATATATATCATTAATACATATCTCTTAATCATGCAAGTAATAATGCAAAGGACTACCATGAAGCTATCCAAAACCCTCAAGCCGAGGATTATGTCAATCCAAAATACACCCCAAGTCAAACTGGAATTTGTTGCATTAAAAGCAGGAATGAGCTTCAACCTGCTCAGTAGGAATACTATAACCTTTACCACTTAACAATAATATCGGGATACATGGAATATGTAAATAACATAATTTTCTCATAACTGTTATAAATGTTAGAGATATGTCCTAAAACCAATCCTACAGGGCATGTTAATTTCATATTATATTAAATAAAAGGTATAATTTGTCTTATATGTTTAAATATATATATGATAAGGTTCATGAATAAATGATAAGATAAATATACATCTAAAGTTGTTGATATAGAGAGATTGATATTTCTCACACACATTTATTCTAAATATTTCTTGTTCATAGGTTTATTAAAGTGGACATTTATAAACCATTAAGAGTAGCATAGATTTAAACTAGCTCCAGTGGGAGGATAGGTAGTCTTTCCTATCAGTGTAGTGACACTATAGTTAATCTGTGGGTGCATGTTAGAGAACATGTACACTGAACATGATCTGCAAGAATATTCTTATGGAGTTTAAGTCAAAAGAATATTATTATGTTACGATCATTTATTTGATAATCCTCATACCTGAGGCACCATAGTTATCTTGTGCATAAGTTACTAGGGTTTGATAGTATCTCGTACATCCTTAACCATTAAAGTGTAATCGGTACTCATTGGCTCTGGTGGGTTATGTATGAAGGTAAATGAGTGCGCAAGAAAGAATTATCACTTTCATCTTTGATGAGAGAGAATGCCAGGATTAGTTCACAAAGGTAATTCTCAGTATGAATCTATGGCCATAGTGATAGGTGAACTGTGAAAGAGTTTCATCGGGTTCACCTTATTGAGATTATACTTTGTAGAACATATAACAAGTTGTTAAGATAGTGCTTGACTTAATAACCATGCCTGATTATCTTAACAGTTACATTAGGCAATGAAGGATTAAGTAACATGAAGGGTTCATATAGTTCTACTATTCACCCACACCTAGGGTACGTCATGATATGTTGCTAGATGTCACTCATGACTTGTGAAGGCCTAATGGTGAGTGTTATCATTGAGGGCAAAATTGGAAATGTTCCAATTGAACCAAAAATAGAAAGTTTCTATTTTAGGGAACATGAGATGTCCCGGTCCACTACTAGGTTGGGGTGAACCCAAATGATCACACACAAAAGGACACAAGAGAGCTCTTTAATTTATGAGAGGGGTAAATTTATAATTAATATAACTTATAAGGTCTCTTTAATTAATAGTTAATTAGGGAGGACCAAGTTGCAAAATATTAGAAACCCTAGTATTTATCTATAAATACAAGGGGATGAGTGCATGCTAGCACTAAGTCCACTTAACCCTAAAATTAGAAGAGAGACATTCATCCATGGAGGCTACTCCTTAGGGTCGAATTCCCTACTCCCTCTCTAGCTTGCTTTGCTTTAATAGTTGATCAAGTGCAATAGTTGATCAAGTGCAAGGATTTTAAGGAGTCTTGAGTTCGTGTGGATACCTTGGAGGCTTCATACACTTTGAAGCTTGGATGCGATTCGAGGTTTCATCAAAAAGGCTATCAAGTAAGTTATTTAAATTGTTTAAATATTATTCTTGTGTTATTATTCATAATCCGATGCTTGCGTTCGATTCTTGTTATGATTGTGAATGAGGATTTAATTTTATAAAAAAGTTTTATTGTGTTTCTTCCGCTGCGTATCCTCTCTACTCACTTTCTTTCAATAAAACAATATATAAATATGATTCAAACCTATGTGGACTTTCAATGAAAACCATAATAAATTCCATATTCATCAAACATTTCCATTTGTTCAAAATGCTTTCGTATTTCGTAATTCATTTTTATCCAAATCAAAATCCCATTTCAAAACACCATTGGCTCTAGAGAGTATTACAGAAGCTTCCTCTCAGGCTAATAAGTCCCCAGCACGCAACACTATAATCTAACCATATTAGGTTCTTCCTTGAGGGTAAGCCACTTGCATGGGCTATTTACTTCGGGTCTGCTTATAGGATCCACCCAGGACACAAGGCCCTTATTTTTAACTTCGGATCCGCTCCAAGGTTCCACCCAGGACCACGGGCCCTTTCACTAAATACTAACTGAGCCAACATATATTTTTCATGCGTTTCATTACATAATAATATCACATTTGCCAACCAGGCATAAATCATTTCCATGCATTTCATTGTATAATATATCTCATTTGCCAACCTGACATAAATCATTGTGAAATCATATAGATACAATTATCAAAGCATTATTTCATAAAATGTGCATTTTCAAAATATGAGTTCAAGAAATCAATTCATATGCCATATAAACAATCCATAAGGCAAGTCACCTTTTCAAAATACATTCATGCACCATTGCTTATAAATATCATTTCCGTTTTCCAACATTCAGTTTGATAAAAATCGAGGGAATAGCTTTTAAAATATCTTTTAATCTTTTCATTTACAAATCAGTTCATAAAATCAGGCATATGATTTATAAAACCAAATGTCTCAATTCGTATTTATATAAACAGTATCAATAAATACCCTTTTTAATATTTTCTTTGAAATAATGAAATAAAGAGATCATTCCCATGCTTAAGAATAAGTATATTCAATACCAAAATAGTTTAACCAGCAATGGAAATAAGTTCTCAAATCCTTTCAACACCATGCCTTAGTTTTCATTTTATAGACGTGTCACACAGTTTAACAGTTTACAAAACAGTATATTTCAATGCATCCATTTCCCCATATAATAAACAATGATGTTTAAAATGACATATAAGTCATATCATTTGTAAAGCATTCGAAATATCACATCATTATCAATAGTACAAGGTTACGTATTCCTACCTCAATATCACGGTGTTTTCCAACCCATATGGCTCCACGAGCCTTCCAAATGCAATGTTCAATGCACTCAATGCAATTGGTCATTTCAGGAACCTTCCAAATCTAGGAACAACAATTTATGCAAGAAAAATAAAAAAGAAAGCACAAAGGGCCTCAAAATCCCAAAAACACAACAACCCGTACTTCTAACCGCTCACTCATGAACCTACAGACCAAATACCTAAGTATGTCAAAATGCTACACATCGAATTTCACAGTCAAATGCCAAGTGGTTTAAAAGATATACATCGACGAAGTTTAAAGGGAAAATATGGTATTTTCCAAAATACTTCTTTCTCCAAAAATAATTTGACTCCAAAACCATAATATTTAGAAACTAAACTTCATAAGCTTTCCATGCATATAAAGTACGCCCAAAACGGAGTCCGTATGAAAAAGTTACGAAGAAAACAAGTTTTGAAGAAATTAATGAATTTCTAACCACCATTACCGATAATGCCCCTGGGCAATTATCGGTAATGTGTCTTTGCTGGAAAACAAAATTTGACTAGCCCTATTGATAGGCTTGAACAGCCTTATCGATAGGGGTCCATTATCGATAATTCCCTTTGGGTATTATCGATAATGAAACGAAGCTGAAATTGATATTTCTTTAGCTCCATCGATAGTGCTAGAAGCTCTATCGATAAAGGTCGTCTTCTGCTGAATTTTTCAGCTTCTTTCCGCCATTTTTATCCAACCCAAGCTTTTCAACTTCAAAATTAAACCTCTAAAATCATAAATTCATTTATAAATAACCTTCAAAAGCTTGAAATTACCACAAATAAGCTTAAACACATGAAATTTATCAATTAAACTCATGTACCCGAAATCCGAAAACTCGACTGTAAAATCCATAACTCACATGCAAACTTTGTATTTTCAAAACCCAGCTAAAATACAACATTTAAACATGAAATACAAAGAGAAAAAGAAAGAAATTGAAGTATGCATGCAAGACTTACCTTGCTGCAGCAAAACTTCTTACTCCCAGTGCTCTCTGCAACTCATTCAAAACTGAAAATTTATTGTAAAGAATTAACCCAGTCGCATACCTCTATTTATAGAAGGGAAAAGGGACATGGAGGGAATTATTTGATTCTCCTCAATCAGCCGATGATCGTGGTGACGAAGGGTCGGTTCGTCGACATTCGAAAATTTCTTCCTACAATCGACCGACGCTTGAAAGTCGATTGTCGTATTGAGAAATTTGATTTTTTTCAAATTGTAACTGTACCCAAAGCTTCTCAATTTTATAAAAACCACCCCACAATTTCTTAATTTTATAAAAAAAAACACCACATAACTTCTCAATTTTACAAAAATACCCCAAAATTTTAAATAATAAAATGTTAAAAAATTTTGGGTTATCACACCTTTAATTAGGGTGAAGTGGGTGCCTACAAGCTAGATATTTCTTGAAACTTTCCCACGCCATAACCTCGTCCCGAATCCATATTTGGTTGTTGATCAAGCTTTTTCAAAATATGGAGTTGTTTCGTTTTGCATTAAATAAACATTTTGTGGTTTCCTTATTCCTTAAAACTAAGGTGACGACTCATTGTCTTTTCAAAAAACCCAATTCCGTAAATGTGGGGCATCGAATCCCGATGGTTCACAATATGTTTTATTTCATCCAAAACAAAACAACTCCATATTTTTGAAAAATCTTGATCAACAACCAGAGATGAATTTGAGACTAGGTTATGACATGGGAAGGTTCCAAGAAATAACTTTTAGGCACCCACTTCACCCTAATTAAAGGTCTCATATTTTACTTGGGCTATTTAATATCCTATGAACATAACTCTTACTAACTAAAACAAATAATAAAAATAAAATCAAACAAAATCCTAAAAATATAGGATACTTAGTATCCTAGGGCGGACTTGAGTTCTATTAGCGCTTACGTATCTTATTAGTTTCCTAATATGCTTCAAAGTCCACGTAGTTCGAACTAACATAGGACTCATCCTATTGTAAGGAACTATATTCATGCAAAACCTTATCTAAAGGCTTATCTTTTGATAATCCAAACTTATTTAGAACTCTATTCTAGAGAGACTTTGTTTTGTAAAATAACTATTTATTCCAAAAGAATTTAATTTTGAAAATAACTCTTATTTGAAAATCCTATTTGAAATACACTTCTTATCACAAGACTTATATTCAAATTAGGTTTTATTTTGAAAAGACTTTGATTTTGAAAAGATTTGGTATTTTAAAATAAAGGTTGATTTTGAAAAGGATACTCAATCTAAATGTCCTATTTAAATTACAACTCTAAAACAAGAATTGTATTCGAAATATATTTTGTTTCATAAAATACTTCAATTTTGAAAATGATTTGAATAAAAAAAAATTATTTTGAAAATAAATCTCTCAAAGCTAAAGTCCTAATTGAATTAAAGGTTTTAAGCATGATTATAATTCTTACAATAAAATAATCCTACGAAGGTAAGAAATCTCTCCTAACATAGGGTTTCTAAACTACTACAAGAAATTGAATATTTAGTGACGAGCAAAATTGTCACTAAAACTCAATTCCATCGTCACTAAAGGTCTTTAGTAACGATATGAGGAGCGTCACCCCGGCATCACTGTAGCTCGGTCACAAATGAGTACTTATGACCACACTTAGGCATCGTCACTAAAAGGTATACCCTTTAGTGACGATATAAGGAACGTCACTAATAGTAGACTATTTGTGACGCATGTCACAAATACTTCGTTTTATTTGTCACAAAAAATCAGTGGATCCATCTAAATTCGTTACAAATGATATGTCTATTGTGACAACATAAGTTATTAGTGAAGACATGAGTATTGTCACTAATATTATTTTATTTTTTAATTAAAATAAACAAAAAAAAATCAATAAACTTCAACAAATTTCAACAATATTGAATTAAAATAATGAAAAATGTACATAAGTAATTTAGGAAAATACAAACATTGTCTAAAAGTAAATAAATATCCTCGAACATTCCACATTGTCAATAAAAATTATAACAAAACTAATAAAAAAAAGTGTATTCTACTTCAATTGTCCATTGTTTCCTTCAAGTTAACCCCTGCATTATAACTGCAAAATTAAAGAAAAAAAATAGTATACTTAGTAAACATATGCAATGTGCAAAATACATTCATGTCATCAATAATAGTAACAAAGCTCAACTCAAGCATATGGTAAGCCCAGAATAAGCACAACATTACAACATGAAGATTCAGAGTGATAGAATATATCACAATCATGAAATTTAAAATATTTAAATATAGCAAGGACTAACATTTTCTATATTGATACACATATTATTTCCTATATGGATATGAATAGTAAATCCAATTCCATATACTAATTAGAAGAATTATTAAGTAGTTATCTACTTTCAAAGTTTTCCAAAATGAATTCTCACACATTGAGATTAACATAATACTAAGTGCTAGAATGAGAAAATATCAAAAAGAATTCCCACACATTGAGAGAAGGTCACTATGTGACAGAATAAACAGTAAAATAATCCAAAATTAATATGAAAAAATCTAAAATTCAAGAAAAGACTAACCATTGCTTGAAGTTTTAGTTCAGGAAGCCTCTTCTTTAGAAGTTTTAGTTCATAAAGACTCACTTCTATAGGACACCATCTTTTTTTGCTTAAAACAGTTACTTGGCTCCTGACACAATTGCTAGAATTCACAAACTAAATATACAAGATAATTTTCACGAGGTTGTGCATATAGAAATGCCACTATAAGACTTTGTGTTTGTATGGAAGAACACTTTGACAAAAGCATGCCAGTAAGATTTTGCGAGTCAAAGTAATACTCATATCACTTTATATCAACATATATGCCTAACCAAACACAAGCAAAGTATCCTACTAAAGCCATCATACTCGATGGAACAACACTAAACTGTGCCGTTTGTCTGAGGTCAACATAATATATATATGTAACAGGTAAGCATCTATAATTATTTACTGTAACAGGGTACATTAACTACACCTACATAGTTATGTGATTGTCACACCAACCAAAAAAAAAAAATCCTCATAGTTGATAACTAATTAGTAAGGCCTTACTATGTTAAAGTAAATGGGTATCCAGGAAAGAATAACAAAAAATCCCTATGGATTAAAAAAGAGAGAGATTTTACATAAAGATTAGAACTTAACATAGCATATAAGCATGCAAATAAGGCCAATGATTTGGTGGGCCCCTTCTACTCTAAGGATGATTCTTCTCTTATTGAATGACTATGTACGCTGCTTTGTCAGTTAAGGCTAATATTAGGCTTTTTACCTTGGGCCCAACCAAATCTTTGCAAATCTTAATTCAAAACATTAATATAAAAAAAATGTTATAATAGAATAAACTAGAGACTAGAGTGAGATCCGTATGCATCACCCAGCTATGCATGGCGTTTCTAATAATTAGGAACCATGTTTGTAGTTTAGAAAGCAAGTGCCTGAAGGGATGGATCACTTTGCTCCTCTTAGATTTATTCTCCACCATTAAGAACTTCTGCCTCTTATTGAGGACTTGGTATGGTTAATAAAAGGAAAAATTCAACAAGACATATATAAACCTTATCTTCTTGAGCAGGGAAAATATGGGAAAAAAATAGAAAGTTACTAAAGCTTAATCAATAGTTAATTGCAAGGGCAATCGGTGAGTCCAACCAGTGAACCAAGAAAACTGATTTCAAAGTGAATAAAACTTAATAGTTACTAAAACTTAATCAATTCTCTATTTGGTGCCAAGATTTCAATGCGAGTAAAATGGCATAGTTTAAGCAAATCCCAATAAAAGCAATTAAATGGAAGAGCATATTTCCATGCAAGGAATGTCCTTAGCCTGCAATTCCATTACCTTAAAGCTATTGTTCAATAAAATATACACATAATATAGTACTAACAGGGGGAAAAAACTTTGAAATCTGTCTTTAAACGGTAAAAATCCCAAGTTCAAGACACCAAACAATTCAAATGCTACAAAATAATGACTATACTCACCCAGCACCATCAGGTTTGATGCATGAGTCAAAAAGTCAGGGATAAGAAATTGTGAAATAAAACAAAACTTAAATTATGGAAATTTTAAAGTATGTAGATACCCATTTGTTGAATCTTTTTCAACTAGGTAAAGTTAAAATTAATTAGGATGAAAGCAAATAAACTAAGGATATGAAAAAACAATCTTTTCATTTAGGAATCAAAACCCACAATAAACCAATCTATAAACAATTTTTGAAACATAAGAAACGAAATGAGAAAAAAAAAAATACAAAAAACATTGTCCCCAAAAAGTATGATAAAATCCTAATTTAACCAAAATTGATTAATGTGATATAAAGTCTACCTCTCACTAATCAAGACTCCTAATAAAACTCATAATTCTAGGTAATTGTCCCTTTACTTTCAAAACATTCCTTTTGGCCATTGCGCTCCATCATGTTTTAGACAATGCGAAATGCATTGATGGGGCTAGAAGTGGATCCCTATAGAAAGCATGATACTAAATCCTCACCATGTCCACTAACCCCACTTTGAATTTATAGCCAATCGCTATGTATCCAGCGTTATAATATTCATTTCCAGAGGAAGTTCAATAGCCACCTTGAACTTCATTAATAACCCCTGAACATTGGTAAGAATTGTTGGATAGATGATTCTTCTGCACAAACTATCAAATTTCACAAGAACTCTTCAAATTCTTTCAAAAGTATGTTTATAATTTCCAATCAAACAAAGAATAAATCAATCTAAAACGCACACAGAATCCTTCGATAAAAATTATGAAGCACACATGCAATCCTTGGATAAAGAACAAGAGGAAGGTTCCCATCCATTAACCCATTAAGGAGCAGAAGAAATAACAAAAAGTAAAATAAAGCCCTAGATCTAGGAAGAGGGATGGAGGTCTTACCAGAACTGGTGATGCAGAGACTATCAGGTGAACGAAAACCCTTGATGAGGGGCTTCGGCTTGTAAGAAATAGAAAACAAAAATAAATAAAAGAAGCCTTATTAGAAGAAATGGGCTACGGCAATAAGCTGCTCAGATTCCACAGGATAGCGGCAACTATTTTTATAATAGAAGCCCTATTTTATAAAAATAATTATTTATAAATGGAATTTGTTATAAGGTGAAATTGTGTCTGAGAGAGAGAGAAAGGCGCCAATTGTAGAACATATTTTGAAAAACTGGCCGTTTGAATAACAAAAGTCACAAATTTTCAAATTGAAATTTCACGTGTTACTTTACCAATAGTTTTATGAGTGGTTTGCAAAATCTCAATATTTATATTGTATTTTGAGAAATCTGCCGTTAGATTAAATACCCTACTTATAAATATCATGTCTGTCAAAAATCAAGCTAATCAGACACTAATAACTATTCGATCCATTCAAGTCGATAAAAAATATCATAATTTTTCACAACTATTGATGAAGTGGCTATTAATCTCCGATCAACTTGATATTTTGAAAACATGATATATATAAGAGGAATATTTAATCCAACAGTGAATTTTTCAAAATACAACTCCTGCATTGGATTTTACAAATCATTGGTAAACGGATCTTGTTCCTTAACCTTTGGTGTATCTTTTGGAGCTTCATTTGATGAATTATTTGAAGTTGAATCATAGACTCCTTCATCCAATGGAGGGGCAAGTTAAGGTGTATCATCTTCATGCACAATTTGCTTGGAAGTAAAGGGGTTAGCTTCATCAAAAACAACATGAATAGATTCTTGAACCATTTCAGTGCATTTATCGTAAACTCTATAAGCCTTACTATTCATAGAGTAACCTGTTAGCCTTGTGGCTTCAATCCAACTTTGTTGTATGATTTTGATGATAACAAACATTGTGTTATGTTTATTCAATTGTGCATATGAATACTTTGTTATACACTCATGCTTAATTGTCAAACCTTATTGAGTGTTTATTTGGCTAACCTTGTTGAGTGATTGACATTATCCTATAGTTCTTATATATCCATTTTAGTATATATTTATTAAGAACAGGATTTGGAGTGTCATTGAAAGAGGCTTAAACCATCATGAAGCTCTTGCACTTTATTGAATCTTATGTGGATGTGAATATGTTGCATATTCACTTAAAAACTTTGAAGAGCTATTGCATTGATGCAATCCTATCATGAGCCACGACATTATTGAAGTGTAATGATGAAGCCAAGCAAGCCTAGCACAAGCCAAGCTCAAGTGTTGAAGATTTTGCTTTTGTTCTTGTGTGAGTGCTTAGGATTTATATTGTAAATCTCTCTATAGGATGAACTAATTGGCTCAATTGACAATGACTTAAAGACCATAGGTTTTAACTTGGAAAATCACATTTTGGTCACAAAATTGATTCAAACTCATAATGGGCTTTATGGACTCAAAAGACAAAATGTTTTTGAAATGCTGAATTTTTGCTGACGAAAACTTCCAACTTAAAATGGGCATATCTCTCTCATCCGAACTCCGTTTTCAATGATCTTGGCGGCCACGGAAAGCTTGATAAGTCTAGTTTTTGAATATGTAACTTTCATATAAAAATTTTTGGGGGTTAGTCTACTAACCCTCGATGATTAGTCGACTAACAGTTTCCTAGTAGACTAATCACCCCTGATTAGTCGACTAATGGCAGTGCAGTAGCCTGTTTTGGAAAAATAAGTTCCTAGTCGACTAACACACCCTTCCTAGTCGACTAACCGTACCCGGGAACATTTTCAAAGGTATTTTTAAGCCTTCTAGTCGACTAATCAAGCTTGCCTAGTCGACTAATCAAGCTTGCCTAGTCGACTAATCGACCCCTGCTCAATAACAGCTAGTTTTTAACACTCCAAACGGCTATATTTTGACCCCCAACGACCATATTTGTTTTGGAACCTATTTATACTCATTTTATGGGTCTTGAATCAACTAATGATCATACACAATCATACTCAAACTTAGTTTACATCATTCTTGTGTGATTTATTCACTTTGATTCATCATTCTCTCTTGAAGCCAACTTAGTTCTTAATCTTTGAGAGATTTTAGTGTGAACTTTATCATTGTACATCATCTACTCATTAAGGAGTGTTCTTTATTGTACTCAATCTTCATTTTGTAATCTTGAGAGTTGTAAGGGTTGTGTGAAACCCTTGTAGGTGAGAATCTACCACCTAGAAAGTAGATTGTGGGTGAGTTGTCTTCCACCTTGAAAGAAGGCAAGTTGTAAAGGTTTCTCCACCTTGAAGGAGTGATCCATAGTGAATTTTGGAATCCTCAAGACGGGGCTCTTGAGGGGTGGACGTAGGCAGAGACCGAACCACGTTAATTCTTGTGTTTGAATCTCTCTAACTCTTCTCTTGCATTTCAATTCATATACTTGTTATATTAATTGTTGTTCAATTCATATACTTATTGTATCAATTGTTTTATTGTGATTCAAACATTGTCTTCCGCTGAATTTAATTGAACCGTAATTTTTTTTTGGTAATTATTTTGAAAAGTTTGCAATACCTCTATTCACCCCCCCTCTAGAGGTATATATTTGGGCCAACATAACCAATAAATACACATTCATCGGATTTAGCCGTAACTTTTGATCGTCTATGTCAAGTGTATCCAAGTCTTTGGATTCTTGAATAGCCGTAACTTTTGATTCTCATGACTTAGGAAGAACTACAAGAATTTTTGAGATGACATCCCAATTTGTGATAGTTCTACCAAGAGCTTTCATTTCGTTAATAATGTGAGTAAAGCGAGTAAACGTAGAACTAACACTCTCATTTTCTTCCATTTTAAACAATTCATAATCTCTCATAACCATGATGAGTTTAGAACATTTTACCTGTTTTGTGCCTTTATATGTTACCTCAAGTTTCTTCCACATTTCTTAAGCGGTGTCACATCCAGAAATTCGGTTGTATTCGGCATTGCTTACGGCACAATAGAGCACATTCTTTGCTTTTGAATTGACTTGAATTTGCCTCATCTCATTTTCAGTTAATTCCTCTAAGTCCTTGGGTGAGTTATGTTTTCTCCGGTCTTGTAGATGACCTTGTTTCCCTTCATGATAACTCTTTTAAACACCCATGTCATATGATTCAATCCATATTTGCATTTTATTTTTCCAACTCTTATAATTTTCACCATTGAAAAAAGAAGGTCGGTCAACGGAATGGCCTTGTAGAAAGCTCGATTCCCTCATGTTTGCCATGATCTTTTACTCAAGATAACAATAAAATATTTAGCACTAGCTCTGATACCAATTGTTGTCCCAAATATATAACCCTAAAGGGGGTGAATAGGGTTTATGGTAAACTTTTGCGAATAATTATCAAATAAAATTAATGTTCAATTACAAATAGTAGAAGCAATAATATAAATGTAAGTAATTGAAAGAGAGAAGGGATAGAGAGATCAAACACAATATTTTAACGAGGTTCGGACTCCGCCTACTTTTCGTCCTGTGCCTCAGCCCAAGGATTCCCAACAATCCACTAAGGATTAGCTCTTTCAAAGTGGAGAAACTTTTACACGATCTTCTTTATCCCAGGTGGAAGATCCTCACCTAATATCACAAAGAACTTCAACAATGGTTCACAAAGAACCCCCAAATGTGCTCACAAAGAACACCCCAAGTGCTCACAAAGAACACTTAATACAATCTCACAAAGTTGGTGTGTACAATAAATGCTTCACAAAACTGATTCACACAAGTGTGGAGCACAACTAATTACTTCTCAAATGATTAACAAGTATAGCTCAAGAGTTTGGTAGAGAATGCTTTGAACAATTAATGCTTTTAATCAATGATAATAACTGAGATTGGATTGATGTATATAAATGAGGAACCAACCTCTTTATATAACCCTCAACGTCTGATATGGCCGTTTGAATGGAGCTTGAATGCCATTGGAGGAGAGGAGAAGAGCAGGTGTTCATTTAATGCTCAAAATGCCCAAAATAGAAAGAGCTGTTTTGATTTTGCAGGCTCATTAGTCGACTAGGCAAAATGTATTAGTCGACTAAGCTGTTGAAATTCAAAGAAATTTTTGTTCCCGGACACGGTTCGTCGACTAGGCAACTTTGTTAGTCGACTAGACTAGTTAAAAAGTGTTTAAAACAATTCTCGGGCACAGTTAGTCGACTAGGCAAGGGAGTTTAGTCGTCTAGCTCTTCTGCAAATCCAAACATGGCTACTGGAGTGACATTGGTCGACAAGTCACAAGTGCTTAGTCGATTAATCACTATGTTTAGTCGACTAGACTTAGAATTTCTAAAGTATTAGCTTATGGACCATGTTTAGTCGACTAGACTAGGTTGCTTAGTCGACTAAGCATACTCTTGAACTAAAAACTTGAAATTTTTAAGTCTATTTTAACTTAACACATCCAAGATAGTTAACTAGAGTTTCCAAAAGCATGTTTGCAAGTTTTCTAAGGAAAATGAATGCTAATGTAATATGAGAAAACTTTTTGGCTTGAGCTATGCAAGATTAATCAAATGAGTTGCCTTACAAAAGATTCTTAAACATCTTGTCTTCAAAGGTCTTCAAGGAATGCCTTCAATAAGTCCTCCACAAGCTTCATGATTCAATGACTTGCATATTTGCACAATTGGGAAGCTTTGAGTATGTTGATGAGCTCCATCAAGATATGACTTTGATTCTATGGAGACAAAAACACTTAACCATTTGTTAGTAACTAAAGTAATGTTTGTTGATCATCAAAATATGGTCAATGTAATTGACCTTAGGTGTAACAGTGAGAATGTTAGGATTCGTTCACAAAGATAATTCTCAGTTTGAAATCTATAGCCATAGTAATTGGTGAATTGTAAAATAGTTTCATCATGTTCACCTTATTGAGATTATACTTTCTAGAACATATAACAAGTTGTTAAGATAGGGTTTGACTTAATAACCATGCCCAATTATTTTAACAGTGACATTAGGGGATGAAAGATTAAGTAACATGAAGGGTTCATTTTAGTTCTGCTATTCACCCACACCTAGGGCACGTCATGACACATTGCTAGACGTCACTCATGACTAGTGAAAGTCTAATGATAAGTGTTATCATCGAGGGCAAAATTGGAATTGTTCCAATTGAACCGTAAATAAAAAGTTTCTATTTCGGGAACATGAGATGTCCCGGTCCACTACTAGGTTGGGGTGAACCCAATGGGTCACACACAAAAGGACACAAGAGAGCTCTTTAATTTATAAGAGGGGTAAGTTTCTAATTTAAAGTAACTTATAAGGTCTCTTTAATTATTACTTAATTAGGGAGGACCAAGTTGCAAAATATTAGAAACCCTAGTATTTGCTATAAATACAAAGGGATGAGTGCATGCTAGCACTAAGCCCACTTAACCCTAAAATAGAAGAGGAGGCCACTCATCACATCACTTCCATGGAGGACGTGACCTAGGAGTTCCCCTAGGGCCGTGAGTTCTCTCATCTCCCTCTCCCTCTTGCTTTGTTTCAAGTGTTGAACAAGTGCAAGAAATTTTGAAGAGTCTTAGGTTCGTGTGGATACCGTTGGAGGCTTCATACTTTTAGAGCTCGGATTCGATTGGAGTTTCGCAAAGGCAAATCAAGTAAGTATGATTTATATAGTTTATTTTATGTTCTTGTATGTATATTCATGGTTCTATGTTTGATTTTGGTACTTTGTATGGTTGTGATTGTGAATCAATTTTATGAAAAAGTTTTAAATGATGTTTCCCATCCGCTGCGATTCTATGATCACAACCTAGTAGTGAATCGGGGACATCTCATGTCTCCCAAAATAGAAACTTTCTATTTTTAGTTCGATTGGAACAATTCCAATATTGCCCTCAAGGATAACATTTATCATTAGGCTACACTAGTCATGAGTGACATCTAGCAACATATCATGAGGTACCCTAGCTGTGGGTGAATATACGAATATAAATAAACTCTTCGTGATATAAATAATCATTCACCAAACAATGTCATGATTAAGTTAGCTAGGTATTGATTCATGTCAAACCCTAACTTAATCATATGTTACCTATTCACCAAAATATAGTCACAATTAGGTTAACCCTTGAAAATACTTTTTTTGGTTACCTTTTGCGTTGGCCAAAGACTTTATTGAGATAGTATTTGTGAATTAACTATGACATTCTCCCTTTCTAATTAAGGGTGGTGATCCCCTATTGCACACTCACCTATCTTCATACACAACTCACTAGAGCCAATGAGTACCGATTACATCCTCATGATTAAGGGTGTATGATCGGTCCAAACAAGGGAGGTTATTTCCTTGTTTGTGATCAAGATTTAAATTTATAAAGTATTCGTGCTTGTAACCTCAATTCGTTGGAAAAACGGTTTTCGCACGGGTGTCGATCCACAAGGACTAAAGGTTGAGTTATGAGAAACTTAAGTGAGTTCGATTTTAGTTAAGCGAATAATCTTTGATTTAAGAGTGGTTGTTTGTTTAAACTAAAGAATATGAAACAAATAATAGAAAGTAGAAAGTCTTGGGTTGTCGAATCCACTTAACTCACATCAATCACATTCATAAGTTGATTAGGGTTTATACATATCCATGGTAGTGGTGATTATACAAGAATAAACCATCCAAAATAACCATGCATATATGAATCAAGCATGGATCATCCCTTTAAGGCATGGATTGTCAAACGAGAATGCACAATCCATCCAAGTAAGGCATGAACCATCTATCTTTTCATATACACATTCGATAAGAACCATTGCATAACAAATATAATTGAAATCACAGAAAACAACTATATTGATAGATGAAAACATTCAAAACTATATTGCATAAGGGCAATATCCTTAATGTTGTACAATCACCACAAATATACATAAAACCCAAAACCAAACCTATGAACCCGTTAGAATGGAGAGAAGTTTCATCTTTAACCCAAGAGGGAAACGTAGCCGATCATAGTTAGAGTAGATTCACCTGGGTTTTTCATTCCTTCCATGTGCAAGCCAATGATCCCTTGAGAATGAGGGAGAGAAGAGAGAGAAGAGAAAGAGCTTAGGTCAAGCCTCCAAAAGATCCAAGATCCCCTCTAAACAGGCTTAGAGGGTGTATTTATAGTGTACCAAGACACCCCATCTGATAAAACTACCAAAAATAGGCTGAAAATAGCTTAAAAAGTCGGAAACACACTTCCCGAGGTGTCTCCTATCGATAGGTTTAAGCCCCCTATCGATAGGGTAGCTTTCAGCTGCAAAATTTCCACCCGAGAGGGCACCTATTGATAGGAATATCGATAGGGTTGGCCACCCTATCGATAGGGTGACTTTTAAATTTTGTCATGAGCCACCCCAATTCAGAAACTAGACTTCCCAAGCTTTCTAACGATAGGTTGTACGTCGAAATCGGAGTCCGGATGAGGGAGATATGACCATTTGAAGTTGGAAGTTTTCGTCTGGAAAAAACTGCACAACTCTAAAAGTCTCCAAATGGCTTCTAACACTTTTCTATCAACTTTGGCACATTAAATCCATCTCAAACGATCCTCCTATCATGCAATCCACCTTGAACCAAGCTCCTAGCATGCATAGCTCTCTCACTTGATCTCCAAGAGCTCCAAAATGGAATATTTGGCGGGTTTTCCTACAAAAAGCACAGAGCACACATTAACATTAAAACTAACTAAATCAAAGTACTTACAGAGTAAAACCATCGAAATTAGCCTCCGAATGCTATAAAATGAAGCATGATTGTGACGCAATCAGTGTACGAGATATTATCAAACTCTAGTAATTCATGCATAAGATAACTAGTGGTGTCTCAGGTATAAGGATTACAAGTGTGACTATATACATGAACAGCTTTTGACATACAAATAGAATTCCATAAGCTGTACTCATATTGGTCATGTTCGGTGTACTTGTTCTCTAACAAGCACCCACAGGTTTACTATAGTGTCTCTACACAGATTGCTTGAGACTCACCATCCTCCCATTGGAGCTAGTATAACATGTGTTAATCTTAACGGTTTATAATCGCCCAAATATATAAACCTATGATTATGAACAAAACTAGGATAGATGTACTTGAAAGTTATAAATCTCTCTATCTCAACACTTGAGATATAGCTCTCTATCGTAATATTCAATGACTTTATCATGAACAATAATTAAACACAAGTTAACATGATAAATTAGTCATTTCATAGATAAACAAAATTTCATACATGAATATAATGAACTATAAGTTCTCTAACAATTGGTTTTAGGGTATACTTCTAACAATCTCCCACTTGCACTAAATCCAATTAGTGACATACTTCATACCCATCTTCTCAAGATGTCGATCCAAGGTCTTCTGGGTAAGAGCGTTGGTAAGTGGATATGTGGTGTTATCCTCAGATGCTACTATTTGCATACTGATATCTCCCCGATCAATGATTTCTCGAATCATGTGGAAACGCATTTCAATGTGTTTGGACTTCTGATGAGACCTTGGTTCCTTGGCCTGAGCAATGGCCCCATTGTTGTCACAATACAAAGGTATTGGTGACTCAATGGCTGGAACCACTCCGAGTTCTGAAATGAACTTCTTGATCCAAACAGTTTCCTTGGCAGCTTCAGAAGTGGCTACATACTCAGCTTTTGTAGTGGAATCCGATGTAATAGACCGCTTACAGCTCTTCCAACTAAACATTCCACCATTTAACGTGAAAAAATATCCAGAAGTAGATTATCTATCATCAATATCTGATTGAAAATTTGAATCAGTGAAACCATCAACTTTGAGCTCATCTCCTCCATAGACAAGAACCAAATCCTTAGTCCTTCTCAAGTACTTATGGATGCCCTTGACTGCCACTCAGTGTAACTCAACTGGGTTAGACTGATATCTGCTGACAACGCTTACAGTATGACTGATATCAAGTCTTGTACATAGCATATCATACATGAAACTCCCTACAGCTGATGCATAAGGGATCCTACTCATCTGCTCTCTTTCATGATCTGTCTTGGGAGACAAATCCTTGGAAAGATGAATTCCATGTCTAAAGGGAAGCATACCCCTTTTGGAATTCTCCATACTAACATCTTCAGTATTTTATCTATATATATGGATTCGGAGAGAGCAAGCAACCTCTTAGATCTATCTTTATAGATCTTTATACCCAGTATAAAGGTTGCTTCTCCTAAGTCCTTCATGGAGAAGTTGCTAGAGAGCTAAAGTTTTACTGATAAAATCATTCCTATATCATTCTTAATGATTATGATATCATTCTTAATGATTATGATATCATCCACATATAGGACCAGAAAAGTAACTGCACTCCCACTAACCTTCTTATACACACATGGTTCATACATATTCTGAATAAAGTTAAACGATTTGACTGCTTCATTGAATCAAATGTTCAAACTTCGAGAAGCTTGCTTTAGTCCATAAATGGACCACTGTAGCTTACTCACTTTGTGGTCCTCACCACTAGATGTAAAGCCCTTAGGTTGTTCCATGTAAAGATTTTCCTCAATGTTTCCATTAAGGAAGGCAGTCTTTACATCCATTTGACATATCTCATAGTCATAGTATGCGGCTATAGCCAACAAGATCCTAATGGATTTCAGCATAGCTACTGGCGAAAAGGTTTCTTCATAATCAATACCTTACTTCTAATTATAACCTTTTGCCACTAGTCTAGCTTTGCAGGTCTTTACCTTTCCATCTGAGCCTACCTTCATTTTGTAAATCCATTTACAGCCTATAGGTACGATTCCTTCAGGTGGATTTACCAAAATCCAGACTTGGTTGGAATACATTGAATCCATTTTAGATTTCATGGCCTCTTATCATCTTCTCGAGTCGATGTCCAACATCGCTCCTTCGTATGTAGTAGGATCATCTGGATGTTCTTTGTTGCCAAGAAACAATTCCTCTCCCATCTCATGAAGATAACCATATCTCACTGGAGGAGCAGATATCCTACCAGATCTATGAAGTGGTGGTGTAATAATAGGTTTTGCCTCAACAGGGGCAGGAGTGGTATCAGTGTTGATTTGTGTACTCTCAGATAACTCCTCGAGATCTATCACTTGACCTTTGCCTCCTTCTTGAATGAAGTCTCTTTTAAGAAAGGCAGCAAACTTACTAACGAAGATTTTCTTTTCACTAGTGTGATAGAAGTAGTATCCCAAAGACTCTTTTGGGTACCCCACAAATCTACACTTGTTTAACCTTGCTTCCAACTTAGTTGCATTTTGGTTCTTAACATATGCAACACATCCCCAAACCCTTTGATGCCTCAGGCTTGGTTTCTTCCCATATCATATCTCATACGGTGTCTTAAGGACAGATTTGGAAGGAACCCTGTTCAACAAATAAGCGGCTGTTTCCAATGCATATCCCCAAAAAGATATTAGCATATCAGTGTAACTCAGCATTGATCGTACCTTGTCCATCAAAGTATAATTTCTCCTTTCAGATACACCATTAACCTGAGGTGTACCAGGAGGAGTCCACTGAGATAAAATGCCAGCCTCTGTGAGATGATCCAAAAACTCAGTGGTCAAGTATTCTCCTTCTTGATTCGATCGAAGAACTTTAATACTTTTGCCAGTTTGTTTCTCTACTGCAATTCTGAACTCATTGGACTTTTCAAAAGATTCTGACTTGTGTTTCATAAAATACACAGTCCTTAACTGTGGGTGATCATCGGTAAAGGTAATGAAGTAGGTGAAACCACCCCTAACAACTTTATTCAAAGGTCCACAAACATCAGAATGTATCAGCCCTAGTATGTCTCCTGCCCTCTCACTGTGACCAGTAAAGGGCAATTTGGTAATTTTATTCATGAGACAAGGTTCACAAGTAGGTAAGGGTACAAGTACATATGAGCCTAGTTGCCCATCCTTACCTAGCTTGTTGATCCTTTCCTCACTAATATGACCAAATCTCAAATGTCATACATAGGTTGAGTCTTTTTCATCTCGAAGTCTTTTATGCTTTGCAGCTGTGGACCAGCCTCGTGGCGGGGCTTTATGGTGTGAGTCCACATCATCACCGGGCGATGTGATTAGGGGGGTTTAGAAATCAAACAAAGGAGTCGCCACCTTATTTTTAAGGAATAAGGAAACCATAAAAATATTTTATTTTAAAACAAAACAAACTCCATTTTCAATGAAAAGACAGTCTACAAACCAGAGTTGGATCCGGGGGCTAGGTTACGACGTGGAAGGTTCCAAGCTTTCACTTGTAGGCACCCACCTCGCCCTAATTAAATGACTTCTAATTTATTTGGGCTATTTAAATTTCTCAATGCAAACAATCCTAAATAATCTAATCAACCAAAAAAAATAATGATATAAATGCATTATCTATATTAGTTATATTAATAATAATAAAAAAATATACAAACAAACCCCTAAAACCTAGGACACCCTACGGGCATCCTAGGGCGGACTTGAGCCCTATTAGCGCCTACGTAACTTACTAGTATCACCTAGCAAGTATCAAAGTCCACGTAGTTCGACTACCCTAGGAGTCTCCTATTGTAATCGATCACATCATCAAAGGTATTTCAACCTAATTCAAGACTCTAACTTCGAGAGTTTTTTATTCTTTCAAAATCATTTATTTGAAATCATTTCAAATTAAAAGACTTTCTTAAAATCCAAATATTCTAAAACAATTCTTATCTTTAGAATTCAATTCCAATTAAAAATCTTTTTCAAAGATTTTCAAGAAAACAAATCATATGGGAGGAATTTCATTCCAAAGTAAAAATCTTTAAAACATTTCAAATCTTTTTGAAAATCATTTAATAATCAAATATCTCATAAAATCATGTTTATTATATCAAAATCATTTTTGGAAAATCTCTCGAAGATAGACAATCAAATCGATTAAAATACTCAAATCTGAGTATGACTTTTACAACAAAGGAAATTCCTAGGGAAGGTCAAGTGACCTTCCTAGCCTAGGGTCTCTAACTAGCCCTAAAGTTAATCTAAAAACCCTAACATACTAATGCAAATGCATGCTGTAATTTAACTAAATTAATCAAACATTCACAAAATCAATTCTAATCATGCATGAAAATGTTCCTAAATGCATACTAATCAAACTATGTGATCCTAAACATATTTCTAAGTTAGATTGAGCCCTAAAATAATTTTTAAAAGTGATTTAAGGGCATAAATAAATCCGGACAGATTTGAATATGAACCTTTAACCACTCTAAAAATCATGAAAACAAAGAATAAAAATGTGAAGATGACCTATCATGCTTTCTACATGAATATACCATAAAAAAACTATAAAAATCATGCAAAAATATGGCTTAAAAATGTTAATTAAACCACTTCAAAGCATATATTCAAATCTGGACAGATTTGAATACATGTTCCAAATGGCTTAAAAAACATTGTTAATCCATAAAAAATGACAAATAAACACCCTAGCATACAATCTAACATGCTATACTAAATTACCATGCAAAATGTATAAGAAAACTAACAATGAATATGCTTTAAACAACTATTTTAAACACAAGGGGAGGGTCTTACCTTCGCACGCTCCCTCGTACACAATTTTTATGTTCAAACAATCAAATCGATATCAAGTGTTCAAATAATCATAAAAAAGCATAAAAAAAATGACTCAAGACTCTTCACATGTCAAAATACACATTAACGTACTCATATTACCATTAAAATCACCAATCAATTATCATGAGATTCAAATAACAACATGAATATATTAACCTTTACTCTAAACATGCTCGCATACATGAAATAATAACAACGGACTCATCCTAAACATAAAATCATAACAAAAACTAACCCTAGCATGCTTACACACATAAAATCACAAGAAACTAACCCTAACATGCATGCATACATAAAATCACGATAAAACTCACTAATCCTAAACATGCTTACACATAAAATAACAACAAATCTAACCCTACTCATGCATACATACATAAAATCACAATAAAACTCACTAATCCTAAACATGCATACTAACATAAAATAATAACAAAACTAATCCTAAACCTATTTAACCACATAAAATCATAATAAAAAATAACCCTAATCATGATTGCTAAGCATAAAATAACAAGAAAACCTAACCCTAACATGCATACTCACATAGAATAATGATAAAACTACTTCTAATCATGCATACGTACATAAAATAACAAGAAAACTAACCCTAACATGCATACTCACATAGAATAATGATAAAAACTAATGAACCCTAGGCATGCATACTAATATAAAATAACAATAAAGTTAAACCTAATCATGCATACTAATATAAACAAGAGAAAGAGAGAAACCTATTCAAACATGCATAAAGAAAATTCCTGCAAAGTAAAATGAAAATCAATCAAAGAACAAGACCATGGTTGAGTGTTTACCCTTCGATCCCCTTCTTGGCTACTCTTCTCCAAGTTTCTAGCCTTCGATCCTTGCCCCTTCAATGGTGTAGAGATGAAGAGCTAAAAATCTGTAGCCTCCTCTCCAAAACCCTAGAATTCTCTCCTCCTCTTTTCAACCTCCCTCCTCTAACTCTATAATGAAGCATATATAGAGTTAGGGTTTAAAACATTGAATGGTTAGGATTAATTCCTCTAAAAAACGATCCTAGGGCTTAGAATCAATCCTCCTAGGGTTTGCAAGCTGAAACCCTTCGAATTTATGCCAAAAAAATCAAATCAAATCGGCCCAAAATAGGTGAAAAATTCCAAAATGGAAAAATTGGCTCGAGCAAGCTGATGGCCGTCCTAGGCATGGACGGTTGGCCGTCCTAGCTGGACGGTTGGCCGTCCTAGCTAGGACGGTCACCATGCTGACTTCCCAATTTTGTTCCCCAATTTTTAGGGTTTTCGAATTTTGGCCATATTTTGGTCAAATTTGATCCAAATCCGATGGTTCAGGGCTCAAAACGACCGTGTTTTGATCCTCCACATTTTTAGAATGTTTTTGGGTTAAAATCAATTGACCATGGTCAAGGTTTTTAGCAAAAAGCTAGCCAATTGACCCGGTTGTGCCAAAATTGGTCATATGACCATTCCTTGTTTTATAAAATTAATCAATTAGGCTTGCACCACTTCTAAAAACATGGTTTCAACATGAAATTGGTACTTAACAACATGTTTTGAAAATCTTTTGTTTTGGTGAAAACGACCAATTCACGGTCAATTTGATCGAAACCCTAATTCAACTCATCCTTACCCGTGGGATCGATTTTGGGAGAATCCATCCCAACCATTCAAAGGCTCAATTGACACATCAAATACACTCCCCACATCCATATAAACCTCATGAAACAATCTGTTTCGAATTCGAAGGTCATTCGGAAATTATACGAGAAAAAGGACGAAAATGCCCTTCAAGTCGCAAAAACCCTAATTACCTATCGAGCTCTCATCAGAATGCCATGAAAATTTACAGGGATGTTCTAAAACACCTCAAAAGTCAAATGCAATACAAATGAGTTTATTCTAATCCAAATGTGCACATGAAATAATGAATTGTCCTTTTCCTCAAAAAAGGGCAATTTGGGCATTTTGGTCTTTACAAGGCCAATTCCTCACCAAATGATCAGCTATTCTAGTTAATCATTTGTATAAGTACATGATAGAAGTAATTGGTAAAAATGGGGTGTCAACAGCAGCATTCTATTTATGCTCTAGACAATTAACACTACCATCCATGTTCAAGAAATAAAGACCGTTTAGATAAATGCCAGAACCAACCGATTTATTTCCAATAAAATGGTGCAACCATTCTTATCAAAAATAAATCCATAGCCAAAACGAGTTAAGGTCGAAACCGAAATGATATTCCTGACTATTCCTGGCACAAGCAAACAGTCTTCCAATTTCATAACATGTCTAGATGGTAAAATTAAGTCACAAGTCCCTACAGCTAATGCAACAATGTTTGCTTTATTTTCCACTCGAAGGGAGACTTGATCTCGACTTAATTGTCTGTTTTCTCTAAGTTCTCTAATATTGTTACATATATGAGAATTAGCTCCAATATTTAATACCCAGGAGGAAGCAGTGTTAATTGATAGGCTAGTCTCTACTACTATAGCATAACATCCTGAACTATGAACACTTCCTAATTCATTAAGCCCTTATTTATTACAAGGTATTGTCAAACAACAGTCATTTTCATTTTTGGATATTTGGTTAAGTAAAGTCATTATGATATCTACAAAAATAAGTAACAGATTAAAATTATTTCATTAACCATAATAACTTAGTCTTTAGTTTTATGGTGTCTCTTACTATTTTAACAAATCCCATACTTTCTCTATAGGATTCAAGAATTCAACATTGAATTCTTAATGGGGATTGGGGTCCCATTTGAATTAGCGGACCTCACATAATAGGTTCTTGGACCACTAATTCAAACGAGTGGATAACTCTTTATCCAATGCTTCACTAAGCAAGTTCCAACCTTCCTTTAGCCTCTAGAATACAATAACCTCACATAATAGGTTCTTGGTTAGTGTATTATAGTTAAATCATACCCACCATTCACACGAGTATGGTCAATTGAATGATGCACGCCTCACATAATAGGTTCTTGGGATGCACCATTTCGCACCTCATGATATCCAATATATAATAAGGCAGTATAAACCCTCAGGATGGATATGTTCCCGCATATCTGCAGCCAAACACATCCACCACAAGAATCTACCTACCTTATAATGGTGGGAGGTTAGGATAAAGCACTCGTATGCCTCTTCTTTACAATTTAATTTTGAAATGAGGGGTTTTAGGTCTCATCAGATTAAACATACATCGCATGCATACATATACCATATAATAATATGGTTAATGGGCCCCTAAAAACATACATCTAATATATATGAGCCAAATGGAAAGATTATGGACTTTTAGGGTTGGGCCCAACTAGAGCCATTAGTTGAGCCCCAGTGTTAGTAGTATGCCCTAATAGCCAATCTCAATGGTGTAATTTGGGATATAAACTTGATTCATGTATTATTATTATTCATTAATAATATGGGCTTTTGATTATCATGTCTTATATTACTATTATTATGTTCATGATAAGTCTTTAGAAAGAATGTCAATATAAGAACTCAAGAGTTGAGAAAATGAGATTTATATTGTTAAAGACATCTTTCTTAGTTATTCCTAGTCATAGGATTATTTATTGGGCATTGATAATCCAGATAGACTAGCACAGGTTATGTCTGTTTAATATAGAGAATGACAAGTCTCAAGTCATTTGTGTAAAGAAACTAGGGCAAACCTGTGGGTGCTTGTTTGAGAACAAGTACACTGAATGTGATCATTGATTGAGTTTGTTGCATAGAGTTTTACTTGCATGTCAAACAACAACTCAGGGTTACAATTATGCAAGTGATCCTTAGACCTGAGGCACCATAGATGACCTGTGTCAGGGAGGTTAGGTTTTGATAGTACAATGTACATATCTTATCCATGGAATTTGTATATGTACTCATTGGCTCTAATAAACCTATCATGAGGGCATATGAGTGTACAACAAGAAATCTATCACTCTCAGTTAAGAAATGGAATGCCTTGTATTATTCTCAAAGATATAATTCATAGAAGTCTTTAGCCAAAGCATTTGGGAATGAGAAAAGTGTTTCTTGAGTATCCCAAGATTGAATTGATATTTTGAGAATCACATATAAGATGTTAAATTAGGGTTTTGAATATTGTCCATACCCAATTAATTTAACTGAGGCATTGTTTGATTGAAGGATTGAATTGTATCTTAATTGTAACTGAAAGGTTCACTGTGTTATGATAAACCTTCACACAACCTAGGGTGTGTCTTGATATATTGCTATATGTCACTCATGACTAGTAGAGGCCCAAGAGAAATTTATTTCTCAAAGGGGAATTAGAATAGTTCTAATTTGGACCCTAAATAAAAGTGATTTTATTTGAAGGATAAATTGTTTATCCTAAATACCTACTACTAGGTTATAGTGAACCTAAGAGGTCATTGAAAGGAAATCGAATGGATGGGTTCGCAGCGGAAGACTTACAACAAAACTTTTACAAGAGTAGAATCCATCATCGAAATCCAGCAAGGATTCGAACAAGCATAGGGTCATAAGAATATAAAACAAGAATGTATATTTAACAAACATAAATCATACTTACTTGGTTGCCTTTCGATTTTGCGATTGTTGAACTCGAGCTTCAAATGGATGAAGCCTCCAAAAGTATCCACATGAACACAAGACCCTTTGAATCCTTACAACTCTTTAACTCTTGAGCAAGAAGCAAGCTTGAGATGGAGGAGATGAGAGCACGGTTTGGGAGGGAGAAAGGGAGCTCACAGCCCCTAGGGTTTCTCTCTTCCTTTGTGTCTTCTTCTAATGTGGAGGCTAGGTTACTTGTGCTAGCTTGACTTTACACATCCTTATATAGAAAAAATTCTCATTATTTGCTATTTGGTCCCTTATTTATTAACCATTAATAATAAGGACTAAATTAACAATAAATAGGAATATACTTCTCTCTTTAATTCAAAAGACTCTCTTATGCCCTATTGTGTGTGACCATTTGGGTTCACCACAACCTTGCAGTGGACAAAGACATCTCAATGTCTCCCAAAATAAAAACTTTCTATTTTAAGGTTCAATTGGAACGATTCCAATTATGCCCTCATTGATAACATTTTATCAATAGGCTTCCACTGGTCATGAGTGATGTCTAGCAATGTGTCATGATGTGCCCTAGGTGTGGGTGAATAGTAGAACTATGTGAACCCTTCTTATTACTTAATCCTTCATCCCCTAATGTTACTGTTTAGATATCCAGGGTATGGATATTAGTCAAAACCCTTATCTTAACATCTTGTCATATGTTCTTCAAAGTATAATCTCAATAAGATGAACCCTATGAAACACTTTCATAGTTCACCTATCACTCTGGCCAGAGATTCATATCGAGAGTTATCTTTGAGAACTGACCCTGACATTCTCTCTCATACTAATGAGAGTGATGATTCCTTATTGACCACTCATCCATCTCCATGCATGACTTATTAGAGCCAATTAGTATCGATTAAATCCTTAAGGTTAAGGCCGTACAAGATACTATCAAACCCTAATAACTAAAGCACAAAATAGCTATGATGCCTCGGGTCTAAGGACTACCAAACAAATGGACATAATAAAAGAATATTATTTTGACTTAATCTCCATAAGAATATTCTAGCAGATCAAGTTCAGTGTACATGTTCTCTAACATGCACCCACAGATTAACCTAAGTGTCAATACACTGATAGGAAAGACTATCTATCCTCGCAATTGAGTCAGTTTAAATATGTACTACTCTTTATGATTTATAAAATGTCATCTTTAATAAATCTATGAGTCGGAACTCTTTTTAGAATAAATGTGTATGAGAAATATAAGTCTCCCTATCTCAATTACCTGAGATTATTTCTTTTATCATTTATTCATGGACATTATCATATATATAATTAAATATATATACGATAAGTAATACCTTCTAATTAAGATAATATGAAATAGACATGCCTTTTAGGATTGGTTTTAGGGCATACCTCTAATAGTCATACACATATAGGTACTAGCTTAATTTAAAAGAGAAGAGAGGGTAAAATTATAATTAAAAGTTAATCATAAATGGCTAAAATAATAAAGGTTATTATTTTGGGATCAATATGCAAATAGGAAACTTTTGCATTAGGGTTTCCACTATTTGAATTAGGAAACTTGTGGGGCAAGGGAGCTAGCACTCCCATTATAAATAGAACAAGAGAGGGCCGGCCACTCTAAGGGAAAAACCCTAGCCGTCCTCCCTCTCGCTCTCCCACTCTCTCTTTCGCTCATCTTCACTCTTGCATTGAAGTTTTTTGAAGCTTCACCTAGTGTGGATACTCTTGGAGGCTCTCATACATTTGGGGCTGTTTCTACCTTCCCATTAATCCCGCTCTAAGGCTTTCAATGTAAGTGTTTACATTATTTCAGTTTTATATATATCTTATACAATGAATCATGAGTTTTTGGTTCATCTCATTCCATGAAATTTTTTATTCCGCATGATTTCATGGATTCCTTTCACCTAGGTCTAATGTGGGTATTGTGATCGCAATTTTAAATTGTAACTATTACATAAAAGAAAAGATCTTCAATAAGTCTTCTCTTTGTCCTCCCACTGCTCCGTGCATCCTAGGGTCCACCACGCACTTCCTCGATTTTTGTCCATTACAATAGACAAAGAAAGGGTATAAAGGATAAATGGGATACATTTAGAAGGAAGGGGAGAAGGCATGCAAGCCTTAATTAAAATTACATCACTAATAATTTAAACAACTTTAAATTACAACCCATAAAAGAAACACGTCGCATGCGGCCAATCACATCTCATTTAATTGGTCTTTAAGTCCATAACCTTCCATAATTAATTATACAATCTAATTGCATAAATATAAAGCATTAAAGGAACAAGTAATAAATGGCAATGACATATATTTAAGACATGTTTTATTCTATTTATCATCTCATGAAAATAGAAACCAATTTTAATCGCATTAAAATCAAGTAACACTTTAGCTTAGTGTTTTCTCAAAACACCAAGAATCAACCCCTTGTTTTGCAATAATAATTTGCCCTATTTAAAACAACTTTTAAAATTCAAGAACACTTCATTTCACTAGGATTTTCAGTTTTCTTTCCAATGGTATGGGTCTCGTTAAGTGATTCCAATGTTTGATATTACTTTAAAGCGTTTTGCGACTGTAACTCTAAACTTGGATAGTTTTGAGTATCAATCACAAAAAAGCTTAGTACGGCTATCAAAGGTCAAAATAAATCATGGGAACACTTCCTATATTTAGTTAAGACCTTATATTAGTGAAGTAAATAAGTGGCTTGTTGTAAAAATCAATAAAAACTATTTTTAAAGAATTTACAACTTGATATTAGTTGTTGTTCAGAAAAACAGCAACTTGTTTTGACTTTATAAAAATTATAAATCATATGTTATCAATATATTTTCATGTACTAACGCTTAGGACACTTCAATATATCAATGTAGATGACCCCCCATGCATTTTAATCGAATTAAAAGGCTAAAACAACACTTGTTTAAACCTAAACTCTCAAAATGGCAATTAGGATTTCCAAAACCCTAATTTCACTTTCTATTTTATTTCTCCGCTTTTAAATTTCCAAAATGCTTCAAAATAATTTTCAATCATCAAAAACATTTAATAAATCATATTGTGAAGAAAAGAAATATAAAATTAAGCCACCTAGTGGCCGTGACACACTAGGGTTGGGATTATACTAGTGTGGCTGAAATTCACTAGAGAGAGATAGGAATGGGGTTTTGCAATTTCGATTATACTAGGATTCTAAATCAATTCTAATCAAAGTGCAAATAGGATTTCTCAAATCCTAATTAGAGTCATCATGCAATAGGCTTTCCTATTTCAACAAGGATTCCAATTTACACAAACTTTGACCATCAAGGAAAGTGTAAAATTAGAAACCTATTTGAACTAGGAAACTTACCTTATCATCATTAGTGTTTCTAAAACTCTAATTGCAGCCACTTAATTAATTTAATTAATCACATTAATTAAGTCCTAGGTCAACTAGGATGTATCTAATTAGTATCCTATAGTAATTAGGTAAGAGAACACCTATTAGGAAACCAATTGAAATAGGGGATTCCTAATCAAATTAGGTTTCCTAAATGGTGTCATCTTCTTCACCAAATTCACTATGACCAAAGCTTGCTAGGGTTCTAAACACATGCCGAAAATCATGCTAGGGTTAGAAAACCTAATAGCATAAATTAGCTAGGGTTTTTAAACTCTAATTTCATTCCATGATGAAGCCGCTACTCATAGGGTTTCTCAAACCTTAACTGCCGAATTACTCTAGGGTATATTAAACCCTAATGAAGCCCCATCATGGCCGTCCATCACTAAGCTTTCACAAACCCTAAATGCAAATCCCCAATTAATTAAAACACATTTTAATACATACCAATCTATGCCATTTATGATTCGAATCATGGTTTGAGTTGGCTCTGATACCACTGAAAGAATGCTATGTATAAATGCAATGGAATGTATAATATAAAAACTTTTCATGGAAATCATCCCAAGGATGAACTCAAACGATGAATAAGAATAAAAAACAATTCATTTAACAATAAATTAAAAGCTTACTTGATGTTCCTTTGCGATGCACTCCTCCAATTCTTGAGTTCCAAAGAATATGGTAGCCTCCAATGGTATCCACACGAGCACAAGATCACATGAAGCCTTGCACCTTCACAACACTTGAGAATGAGCAAGCATGGAGAGAGAGAGGGTGGCGGCTAGAGAGAGAGCACACCAAGCATGCTCACAGCCCTAGGGTTTTTTTTGCCTCTTCCTCTTTTGTGATGATAGGTTACTTAGTGCTAGCTTGACCTATCATCATATGTATATAGAAAATATTCTTTGTATTAATAATTTGACCCCTCCCTTATTAACTATTAATAACAAGGGCCAAAACAATTATAAATAAGAATATTCCTCTCTCCTAATTCAAGTGACTCACTTATACCCTTATGTGTGTGACTCATTGGGTTCATCCCAACCTAGTAGTGGCTCGGGGACATCTCATGTCTCCCAAAATAGAAACTGTCTATTTTTAGTTCGATTAGAACAATTTCAATTTTGCCTTCAATGATAACACCTATCATTAGGCCTACACTAGTCATCAGTGACATCTAACAACATATCATGACGTACCCTAGGTGTGGGTGAATATACGAATATAAATGAATCCTTCGTGATGTAGATAATCCTTCACCAAACAATGTCATGATTAAGTTAGTTGGGTATTGATTCATGTCAAACCCTAACTTAATCATGTGTTACCTATTCACCAAAATATAATCTCAATTAGGTTAACCCTTGAAAACACTTTTCTTGGTTACCTTCTGCTTTGGCCATAGACTTCATTGAGATAGTATTTGTGAATTAACTATGACATTCTCCCTTTCTAATTAAGGGTGGTGATCTCCTATTGCACACTCACTTATCTTCATACACAACTCACTGGAGCCAATGAGTACCGATTATATCCTCATGGTTAAGGGTGTACGAGATACTATCAAACTCTGTAATTCATGCATAAGATAACTAGTGGTGTTTTAGGTATAAAGATTACAAGTGTGACTATACACATGAGCAGCTTTTGACATTCAAATAGAATTCCATAAGATGTACTCATATTGGTCACGTTCGGTGTACTTGTTCTCTAACAAGCACCCACAGGTTTACTATAGTGTCTCTACACAGATGGCTTGAGACTCACCATCCTCCCATTGGAGCTAGTATAACTTGTGCTAATCTTAACAGTTTATAATCGCCCAAATATATAAATCTATGATTAGGAACAAGTCTAGTATATGTACTTGAAAGTTATAAATCTCTCTATCTCAACAGTTGAGATATAACTCTCTATCATACTATCCAAGGACTTTATGATGAACAATAATTAAACATAAGTTAACATGATAAATTAGCCATTTCATAGATGAATAAAGTTTCATACATGAATATAATGAAATATAAGTTCCTTAAATACAACCTAACAATTGGTTTTAGGGCATACTTCTAACAAAAACAATGGCTACTGACCTGCTCTTAGTCGACTAGGACAATAGGCTTAGTCGACTAGGATACAAGTTAGTCGACTAGTTCATCGGTTTAGTCGACTAGCTTAAGATTTCTCAAAACATGGCTTTCTGACCTACACTTAGTCAATTAGGACTAATGGGTTAGTCGACTAGAAAAGTTTTAATGCCAATATTTCGAGTTTCTTAAGTCCAAATCAACTTTATAACATATGAACAAGTTAACTAAGGTTCAAAAGCATTTTTGGACAAGTTTAAAATATTTTTCAAGTATGAATGCCAATGCAACATGAGTTAAAAGGATTTTCTCTTGAGCTATGCAATGTTGAATAATTGAGATGCCTTACCAAAAGTTCCTAACACAAGGAGAACAACTTGGCTTCAAAAAGATCTTCATAAGCTTTGTCTTCAAGTTGATCTTCAAGGTTTGAACTTTAAGAGCTTTGATTGAATATGAGTGCATTGAATTGCTTGAGATATGTTGATGAGCTCCAACAAGATTTAACTTTAAATTTATGGAGACACAACACTTAACCATTTGTTAGAAATAAAGTATGGTTTAGTTATCATCAAAATGTGGTCAAAGACCTTAGGGCTAACACTTTCTATTTTAAGGTTCAATTAGAATAATTCCAATTTTGCCCTCAATGATAACACTTATCATTAGGCCTTCACTAGTCATGAGTGACATCTAGCAACATATCACGACGTACCCTAAGTGTGGGTGAATAGTAAAACTAAATGAACCTTTCATGTTACTTAATCATTCATCCCCTAATGTCACTGTTAAGATAATCGGGTATGGTTATAAGTCAAACCCTATCTTAACAACTTGTTATATGTCCCACAAAATATAATCTCAATAAGATGAACCCGATGAAACTCTTTTATACTTCATTTATCACTCTGGCCGGAAATTCAATATGAGAATTATCTTTGTGAACAAACCCTGACATTCTCTCTCATCAAAGTGAGAGTGATGATTCCTTATTGCACACTCATCTATCTTCATACATAACTTACTAAAGTCAATAAGTACCGATTACATCATAATGGTTAAAGATGTACGAAGTACTATCAAACTCTAATAACCTATACACAAGATAATTATGGTATCTCAGGTCTAAGGATTACCATTCGATGGACGTAACATAAGAATATTCTTTTGGCATAAATCTCCATAAGAATATTCTTTGCAGATCATGTTTAGTGTACATGTTCTCTAATATGCACCTGTTGAACCATAAATTTTATTAAAAAATTAATAATAAATAAATAAGCTTTCTTATTTATTTATTATTAAAAAAAAAATCTCTATGTTTTGAATTTGACCATTTGGCATTTAATCATTTATGGATAGCATCCATTAAATTGATATTTTTTATTGATGGGTTAAAATCCATTAAATAATTAGTTTTATCCATGGGTTAATATCCATTAAGTTATTGGTTTTATCCATGGATTAATATCCATTAAGTTATTGGGTATATCCATGGATTAATACCCATAACCCAAATTATGATGGTTATTGCTTAGTGGGTAAAGGGAGTTATTTAATCCAATGGTTATTATTCAAGGTGGGAGAAGTTATTTTATCCAAGGGTTATGATTCAAAGTTAAAGTGACCAACGGTTATAGGTTGGTTTCTTCTACTTTTTGGAATATAAAAAAGAAAATAAAAAAGATGAGAAGAGGAAGTTAGAGAAAGCATTCGGTGGAAAAGAGTTAGAGAGAGAAAAGGAGTCTTGTAAAGAAGAAGAGAAGAAGACAAAGAACCCAAGGTAAGGTACATCAAAGGTGTTCATACACCCTAGATATGGATAACTCTTATGTTCATCTTCTTTGATTTATCTAATTATATATATATATATATATATATATATATATATATATATATATATTACAGAAAATTTTGATGTTCAAGAACATCAAAATAAATGTAATATTTCAATTTTATTGATATATATATGTGTGTGTGTGTGTGTGTGTGTATATATATATATTATAAAAAAATTGATGTTCTAGAACATCAAGAAAATCATTTTCAATTAAACTTAAAGTTTAATCTCCTTCAAGTATTCATCCAAGTTCATGATGTTCTTGAACATCAAAAATTATGAAAAGATGATCAAGATCATCAATTTCGTGATGTTCATGAACATCAAAAAATAAAAAATAATGGTGTGAAAGTTAATTAATGATGATCGAGATCATAAAAAAAAGTAAAAAAAAAAGAATGGAAATAAAATTAAAATCTAACCTTTTCTCAAGTCTCTGTTTCACATAAATTTTTCTCTCAAATGTTTGTCTTGAAATTACACTGACAAAGTGTTGTTTAAATAGGATTTCTAATAAGAAGAGTCCTAATTTGATTTTTAAAAGTTATCCAATTCAATTATTCATTTATTTGATTGGATATTCTCTACATGATATCAATTCTTTTAAATTTCGAATTCAAATCAAATAGGAAGTTCTTATCAGTTGGACTCATAAAATTGTTAGAAGCCTAATTTGAATAATGACTTTCAGGAAGTATTTAAAATAAATAAATAAATACTTTTTAATCAAAACAAAATCCTTAATTAGTTTTTAATAAAAGGATATTATCCTTTTATTAAATTCAAACTTAATGTTTATTAATGTGTACACGGTTAGTTCAAGAGCATGCCGTTAGTGCCGAACCAATTTAACTAAATTGAATTTAGCTCATTCAAACGTGTGGCACATTCAAATTGCTAATTAATTTAAATTAATTAATTAGTTTTCAAGTAAAAATTTAATAGTGGGATATCAAAATTCGCAATATCGGTGGAATCTCCATATAATACCGTATGCAAGTTTTTAACGTTTAATTTTGCATATTTAAATTGCCTTGTGCAATTTGGAATATATTGAAATTGACATATTCATGATTAAATTTGATTAATTTTAATCAAATTAGTATGTGTAAAATTGACACATGCGAAATTGTAAATTTCAATATCCATCTTGGCATATAGAAAATTGGTATTTACAAAACAATTAAAGAAATTTCAATTAAATTGAACAGTTTGACAAATGCAATTTGTCACTATTTTAATCTAGTTGAAAATTTCAGCAAATTTGACACAAATATAATTAAATTTAAATTTAATTATATTTACAATTTCTTAATTGAAATTGAAATGTTAATTGAAATGTACAATTTAATTTTCGATGGCCTAAAATTAAATAATAGTGCAAGTCGGTGTTCGGCACATTCAAATTTATTTGTGCCAATTTGAGGCATATTCAAATTCGGCAATTTGGTACTATTTAATATATGATACCGCATGGATGCCATTTCTGAATATAGAATTTTAATTAAATTGTAAAATTCAATGTATATGAATTTGGCATATATATTATTAATTTCAAAATCTTTCATTTAAGTTGAAAATTATAAATTGAAAATGCCAATTTGATATACCAATGTCATTGTAAGAATGATAAAATTCAAATTATAAAGTTCACTTGAAAATTTGGACAAATAATTTAATTCTTATTTCCCATGGAAATAGAATTATAATTATTTTATTAAATTGGAATTTCATCTTATTGGACTATTGAAATCCATATAAATTTATGTCAAATGATTATGGGTTACAAATTAAAATAATAAATTAGTCCATATTAGATTAACAAATATCCAATTTAAAATGATCCATATATCTAGTGGGCTAATAAATGTCCAACTAATGTTATTCAAATTGGACAAACCAAAAATACAAGATCAAATCATTGGATCTCATTTAAGTCCAATTAATCTTAAATTTTGATTTGGTATTCCAATAATGAGTTTCCTAAGTGATTTGACTTTAAAAGGATCTTTAATTTAAATTTCTATAGATTTAGTTCATTCTTGATAATTGAGTTTTGTTAACCCATTATCTTTTTAGTTCAATTTTATTTTGAACTTGTAAATGAACTTTTCCTTAAATAATTAAATTCATGAAAGCCTATTAGTTTGACTTATTAGTTCAATAATTGAGCGGATCTTGAATCCACTATATTGGCTAATAAAGTCTAATTTTAAATTAATCTTGGGCTTTTTATCATTTCAAATTTTCCGAACTACGATCGACTTGATTCCACTTTGGGATACGTAGGTAGTCCAGCAGCTACACTGGATGCAGTCACAATCCCGATAAATTTCTAAATTTATCCAAACAAATCAAATTAATTTTAATAGTTCAATTAACTATTAAAATTATCAATAGCTAAAATTAAATATTTAAATAGTGGGTCATATACTCATTAATTAATTTATTTTAATTAATTGAACTACGGTTGGCTTGATCCCTATAAGGGGTACGTAGGCAACTTAGGACTTGTGCTTAAGTGCAGCCACAATCATAAATAAATATAAATTTCCATGTAATTGATATTAATCATGGTTGGAATCAAAGGGTGTTCTTTTGTAACTAGAGATTGTAATTAATAGATATTCATTATCTTGAATGGGTTCTACTCACACTAATAAAAGCTTATATACTCTTAGTATATAGGTGAAATTATATTTTGTAAAAAGTTAAATTTTTGCTCAACAGCACCCACAGATTAACTATAGTGTCATTACACAAATAGGAAAGACTACCTATCCTCCCATTGGAGTTAATTTAAATCTGTGCTACTCGTAGTGGTTTATAAATGTCCAATTTGATAAACCTATGAGTAGGAACTCTCTAGAATAAATGTGTGCGAGAAATATAAGTCTTCCTATCTCAACATCTTGAGATATATATTTATCTTATCATTTATTCATGGATCTTATCATGTAAGTTAATACAAGACAAGTGATGCCTTCTTTTTATCAAAATATGAAATTGATATGCCCTTTTGGATTAGTTTTAGGGCATATCTCTAACAAAGTCCCCCTATGATATATATATATATATTTCATGAGCTTTTTATAATAATGTTACATTTCATCACCAAAAATTTACATTTAACAAATAAAAAAACAAATAATATTTTATAGTTTTTGTGACGACACATAAATTGTCACACAACGTCCCAATATATGTTTGGTGACGGCACATGAATTATCACAAAAGCATAGTCATTTATGACAACTCATAAAACGTCACAAGAGGTTCATATAGTGTCTTTTTTTATTGTTTTTTATTGTTTTTTGTGACGATGGTATAATTTTGTATCAAAAACCTTATATTTAATTTATATAAAAAGATAAATAATATTTTAGACTTTCAGTGACCACGCAGTGCTATGACAAAAGGGCCTTCTTTAGTGATGGACTAAGGCTCGTCACAAAAACGACTCCATAAATGGAAAAACGACATCTTTTTGCCTATTTTTTACGTGACGATGTTCAAAGGGCGTCACAGAAGACTTTTTCTGTCTTGTTTTGGTGGGAAAATTTAGGCGGGAGAGTATTTGCGACAACTTTTAGCGACAATTTTACATATTCGTCACAAAAGTTAATTATCCATGATCTTTTAGTGACGATGATGGAATTCGTCACAAAAGAAGGGTTTTTAGTGACGAAATTTAAGTCGCCACTAAAAAATTTGCCACTAAATGTCTGATTTGTTGTAGTGGCATACACTTAACCTAATTGTATCTAAAGGCTAAATTTAACCTAAACTGGGATTTAATGTGGACCTAAACAAGCTTTTAAGTTAATATGCAATTCTGGACAGCAACTAAAATATGTAAAAACATACTTGAAATAAAATCTAAATGATGTAAAAATAATGAATATGCAACCTTAATTGTTTCTAAGTGAATCAAGGTGCAATTTCTATCTTTAAAACCCTTAAAAATCATTCAAAACATGAATTAAAAGGATATTTAACATTCTGGACAGAATGTTAAACATACTTCAATTCATCTTTTAAATAACCTAAATATGCTAAAAAAACATGAAACTTGCTAACTAATGCAATCCTATATGCTAATATGTAAAACTATGATAAAAAAACATGCAAAAATATGAGCTTAAGGGTCTCAAAACAATACTAATATACAAACTAACATGCTATCAATATGCATATATCAAGAAGCTAAAATCGATATTTAATAATGAATAAACACAAGGGAAGGAAGTTACATTGTGCAATCGCTCTCTCGTCCGCAGTTTTATATCAAACAATGCATTCAATCATCTCAATTAAACTTTAACATTCTAAACATAAGCATATGATATTTATTCCGACGATCAAATTGTCAAGATACATATTCCATATTGGCTAAAAATCTAGAATGTCACGTAATTTTATATGTAGAGTCCCGATCTAGCCAGCATGAAGCTCATTGGAAATTATGGCATGCATATTTTGAAAAATCGACCATTGGATTAGATACCCTTATCATGGATGTCACTCCTGCCAAAAATCACAGTGATCCGATGTAGGTATCTTAAAATACAGATCGTGAAAAATTATGACCATTGAAAATGCTCGGAGCGGAAATCCCATGAACTCGTGATAGTGCTTATAGATTATGCCATAAAAAAAAAAATCCGAATCCATTAACATAAAGAGAAGAATCCGTACCTTGAGATCTGTCTGGATTGATTTCAAAAATCACGAACGGTTGATTACTGCTCGATCCCTTTAAACCTTCTACCATATTCCTCACTGCCAGAACGTGAAGAGAGAGTGGCTCTCTATGTGCTCTCTTTGATGGACGGCTGCCTCTAGGGTTTAGAGAAAATATTTTTTTTCTTAACCTAGTGGCTGCCCAACATGACATATATATAGGCTACGGTAGGGACCTAAAGGCAAATAAGTTTCGGGCTCCCAATGTAAATATTAAAACCTATTTACATTAATTATAATTCATTCCACTAAATAATTATAATTGCATTCCCTAACTTATTCGAAATTAAATTTCGAGCTCTTTGTTATTAAATACTTATTAATCTCCCCACGTTAAGATTACAGATACCCGTTGATTAAATTAAATTACTGACAATATAATTTAATCAACGTCTATTAATTTCCTTGAGACCTTCCACTTAACTTATTTGATATGTTGGATACAAAATCCACCTGCAGGGTTTGACATAATCAAAACTTATAAGTATCCTCAAGGGGGTATCATCAATCCTTATACCAGGACGTGGATTCCGTTAATAATAACTATTCACCATACAATTAATGCAGTTATCCAACTCATCGAGATTATTGACCTATAAAGATCTCACTCTTTATGAATCAAAATAACTAACAATAAATGCATGTGTCCATTAATTATTTCGGGATTAAGAGTATAAGTATTCATAATAACTATGGGGTATTAATTATTTTATGTGCCAGTATAAAATAATTACCTCAATACGGTCCCGTTCAATACACACAAGTGTACTAGCACAAGAAGTTGGAACTAAACCATTCCCTGTAGTCAAGACAGACCTACTGAAATCATGTGCTACAATCTTACCGATGGTGTGTCCAACTCCATCTCAGATTGTGAACAATAAACTTATATTCTACAAGAACTGATGATCTGATCTTCTGCGTATAAGCCGAACTCTACACACCGGATCATCTACTATATAGAATAAAAAGACACACATGCATAACATTAGAAGATAATATAATGCAAACATAGCTCATACAGATTCTCATTTAAAATGCAATATCAGAATTCATTAATAAATAAATACTAAGGTCTATTACATAAAAACATGGCTTTTAGTATATAGACCTAATAGAAAACTGTCACAGTTTTTCTCAGTGACGTATCTGAGAAATTAACCGTTGGATCACTGTGATTTTTGGCATGCCTAGCATACATATGCATAGTATTTAATCTAACGATCAGTTTTTAAAAATATATATCACACAGTTACCTATGAGTTTCATGCTGACTTTAGCGAAAGATAGCATGTACTGATAGGATCATTTGTGCTTATATGTATATGTACCCATAAGAAAATTTATATATTTATATTTTGGTGGAGAGGGGATGGAGATTTATACAAAAACTGTTCAACTTATATTTACTTGGCTAGAGGAGAATAGATTCACGGCTAAGTTGTCATGCACAACTGAGAAAGTCGTCAGAATGTTAACAAATTTTCTTTTATTTATTAATTTATTTATAGTTTTTTAACCTGAATAAAATTAGGAGACACTTTTTCGCTTTTTTCTATTTTAGTTTGACAAGTACCGACTTCTCTCACTAACTAAATCTTATACACGCATGTTAACTCCAATAAACGAAGGTCCACGAGTCATCATAGTCTCCCACTAACCGTCAATTAGGATATACGATCCGTCTGTCCAACCTGCATTGACCTATCTTTTTATTAATATTCAACGATGATGAGTCCAGCCGTGATTTAGGTTAAGTAACAGCCTGTGACGCTTGGGATGACTTGAGACTGGCTAATAACCATTTTACTCAAATCAGTCCAAGGAAAAGAAAACTGTATAAAAAGGTGAAGAGAGAGAGGGTTTTGTTCATTCGACTTCAATCTCATTAGAGAGCCGCAAACACGGAGGGGGAGAGAGTTTTAGAGAGAGAAAATCGAGATTCTTAGAGAGAGAGAGAGAGAGAGAGAGAGAGAGAGAGAGAGAGAGTTTAGAGCGGGATAATGAGCAGCAGCGGAAGCAAGAATGGCGGCGGCGTTGGGCTGTCGGCGATCCCTGTGGCGTCGAGGAAGATGGTACAGGGCTTGAAGGAGATTGTGAACTGTCCTGAACATGAGATCTACGCCATGCTTAAAGAATGTAACATGGACCCAAACGACACAGTTCACAGACTTCTTTCTCAAGGTCCTCTTTTTTCCTTACTGCTTTATTCCCTCAAAACTTTCCTTCTCTCTCTCTCTCTCTCTCTCTCTCTCTCTATATATATATATATATATATATATATATATATATATTCTCTTTTTCCTCAGTTTTTTTCGTCTTCTGATTACGGTAAAAGAACCCTTATCTTATAGTACTTCCTATTTGGTTGGCGAGAAAACTGTGGAAGAGAATGAGGAATATATACATATATATAAATAGAGAGAGAGAGCGCGAAAAAGTTGTTTTCTTTTTTCTCGCAACCAAACAGAGGATTAGGGTAGTTATTGATGACAATAACGTTTTCTGTTTCTGGGTATCAAAGAAAACTAAGAAGTAAAAAGAGATAATTAAATAAACGTTCTTCTAAGATTGCTTTAGTTAGATTTTTTGGGTGCATAAGCAATTTTTTTTTTTCTTTTTGTTTGGTTGCCGAGAAAACTGAGAAAAAAAAAAGAGAAAGATAATGAATCATTGTGTTAAAACTCACTTAAACGGACTAGCCAAATAGTTGTTTTCTCAGCAACCAAACAAGGCATTAGGGTAGTCGATTACAGCAATAATATTTTCTATCTCCAGATGCCAAAGAAACCTTAAGAAAATGAACTAAAGAATGGTTCTTTATGATTGCTTTGGGTAGAATTATTTTGGGTGCATGAGCATTTTTTTTTAAGTTCTTTTTTTTTTTTTTGGGGGGGGGGGGGGCTTCAGTAGTATATATTTATTTGAGTCAATTATTTTGTTGGTCATGCATTGCAATTATTATTTTTATTTATTTTTGGGTTAGCTATTTTATTGGATGACTACTTCTTTTGATACTTTCAATTGCTAATTCAAAATTTTTTCTTTTTTTGGTCCTTATATTATCAATGATTAAGACTTTAAGGTCATTATTGATTTGTTTTTATATTTTACCCCCATTTGTGTAGATACTTTTCACGAGGTGAAGAGCAAACGTGAAAGGAGAAAAGAGGTACCCTTATATATTTTATGTGCATGTATACAATGTAAATAATTTTATTTGTGTGTATAATGCTTAATTTTAATATTAGTGAAGGTTGTGGCTTTCTGTTAAAACTGTCAGTATTCTAAATTTTAACCATTTTCTTTTGCGACATTGTTAGTATGAAATATTTATAGTACTGAACTTAATACATCTTTTGGACTTTGTTGAATTGAGTTCTTTTTTACAAAAGAAAAAGGCAGATGACTTTTTCCTGTTTTCTTCGCAATTGATAGAGGGCTAGTGCTAAATGATTTATTTAGTGTAGGAGACATAGTCAACATGATCAACATACTTCTTTTTTTCTTACTGCCAATAGGAACTTGCTAAATAAGCTTTGTATTTCCCCTGCTATTGCTTCAGATGAAGGATACACAAGATTCACGGTCCCGAGGTATTAGTAGTGGTTTAAATCGTGGCGTTAAAGGAGGTGGTAGTGAACATAATGTAGGACGCAGTGGACAAGCTCAAATCAGCACTACTGGTACGTTCATGCCCTTGTGCAATGTTGTACAGTTGTCCCGTGCATGGATTAGTGTGTAGATTCATGATTTGTATATGTATTGCATCGTTCTTTTCAGAGCTTGGTAAACCTGTGTTCAACAGAGAGAATGAGTCAATTGCTCCTCCGTTAGATTTTTCTTCTACACCTCAAACATTTGGACAAACTGTGAATCAGCTTCCTCAATCTTACAGGTCAGTTTTATTATCAAATTCAAGTTGATATGTCTTCTATGCTGTTTTGTAATGTATTAGTAAGTTGAAATGTGGAAAGCATCCTAAAGTTATTTGTTTGTTATATGTTAAACTCTTCGTGAAGCTTTACCTGGTATTTGAATTATGGATTTGTTATTAGTGGTTGGAATGCAACTTAAAAATATGGGTTTGTTAGGTGGCATTTGGCAGAAGTTTTAAGATAAAAAGTTCCTTGTGAAGAAGTGATTCCTATGATGGACTCCTTAAGAAGTCATTTAGAAAAAAAGTAGTGTTTGGTGAATAAGGCACCGTTTGGATTTGCTTTTTATAAGTATTTATTTGCTTATTGGCTTTTTTAAAATTTTGCAATATTTAATTTCTTAATAAAAAATTAGAAATACTTTTTGATTTTTTGCTTTTTCAAATTAGCGAGGTATGTTTTCTTAACAAAAATGCAAAAAAAAAGAAAAAAAAAGAAAAAAAAAAGGTTATGTTTGATTTTTTAACAAAAAATCAAATATTGCTAATAGTAGAAAAGCAATAAAGCAAACAAGTACTTTTAAAAAGTTAAACCAAACGGTGCCTAAAGTACCTAAAAATAATAATAAAAAATAAAGTACCACCATCTAATGCCAAAAAGACTATAATTATTTTTATTTTTATTTTTTTACCAAAAAGGCAAAATCCCAACTCCACACGCCACATATACAGATTCTTCACTGGTATCCATTATCCCATGCATTTGGATCCATGTATCTCACACAAGAGTTTCTACCCAACCAAAGGCAGAGAGAGAGAGAGAGAGAGAGAGAGAGAGAGAGAGAGCTTTTTCACAACCAAAGCAACTTTGGGAGAGAGAGAGAGCCTCCCTATCATGGGTTTGTTCGGGTAACATTGTTGATAGCACATGAAAGATGCGCACAACCCAGTGTTCATCGTCCGTCTCTTTCTAGTGTTCACACTCGTGGCCTTGTCTGTGCTGGTTTGGCATGAGGTGCTTGTAGTTGACAAGCTTGACAGAGGACATAACATGAGATTTCTTTGCGGTCTTTTCGGCGGAGTCCTTGTGGATCACCTTCTTGGGGTAAACTGTTCCAAGAACGTCAGTACGACCTTCGCCAATAGCCTCTAACCGGAAAAACATCTATCAGGAGATTCATACACGTTTCAAAACTAGGTTTTTTATTTATTTTTTATTTTTTATTTTTTGTTTTGTTGACATGGACCTCCAATGGTGGCTATGCTTGTGTTACTTCTTCAGTTGGGAAAAAGATGCGGGTAAGGGGGATATTTAGATAAACTTGTACGGATAAAGTTGGAAATTAAAAAAAAATCATTTGAGCATGGCTTATGAAGAATGGGATTTCAGAAGCTACTCCAACTTACTTCTTGAAATGGGCTTCTCTTAGAAGTCCTTTTAAGACATGTCATCAAACAACAAAAAAAATATTTGGAAGGGCTTTTGACCTTAGGAAGTCCATGTGGAGCCTTCCAAATAGGACTCCAGATGCCACCTTATATGTTGAACTTCATAAGAATTTTTACCTGGTATCTCAATGCCTTTCTGTTTATTCTAATTCCGAACTTCCTTAGAATGTTGTAATGCATTCTTTATGAAGCGAATGCTAATGTTGGTTTTGTGCACTCTCTTTAATGTGTATGCTTGCTCAATAAACATTATCTAGTTTTCTTTTTCAAGTCCCCGAGTTTAGAGCTTTATACCACAAGGTCCAGTTTTATACCACGAGGTCCCTGGTATTTTCAAATTCCTTTGTCTATTTGTCATGTTAAAAGGACCCTTGGACCCAATGGTATAAAATGCTTATGTCAGGGACTTATGGGTATATACCCCTTAATTAAAAATACTCTTGCAAGCATTCCAAATTATTTTCTGTCTTTTTTTCAAAGTTCCAATTTCTGTGGCAAATTATTTTGGAAAAATTTTGGTGGGATTCTTTGTAGTCTGGGCTGGGAATGAGTTCAAATTCCACTACGTGGATGGGGAGGCTATTTGTATATGAAAGGAGTTGCTTGGGTTAGAATTTAGGCACCTTAAGTAAATAAAGCAAGCCTTTCAAGGTAAATGGATTGGGAGGTTTTCCTTGAAGGCAGAAAGTTTGTGGAGAAGAGTTATAGCTTGGACATATGGTTCTGTTGATGGAGATTAGTGAGGTGAGAGAATCTTATGGGGGTGGGTGTTTGGAAAGGTATTATGTAAGGTTGTGATGTTTTCACAAAAGGGTTGACTTTCAAAGTGAGAAATGGAAATTAGGTAAGGTTTTCGTTTGATTATTAGTGCGGTGATAATCCTCTAATGGCTAGCTTTCTGGATTTGTTTGCCACTGCAGTTAACAATAAGGCACAATGAGTGATTATGTGGCAAGAGAAATGATCAATTAAGGACCTGTCCTTGAGCTTAATTTAAGGACCACTCATGGTTAGGATAGGTATTTTGAAAAATTGACTGTTGGATTAGATAATCTTTTTACGTATATCATGTGTACAAAAATCACATCATGTGTGCCAAAAATCAAAGTGATCCAATGGTCGATTTTAAAAATACAGACATTTAAACAACTATGACAGCATCTAACGGTAAATACTGTGAGAGTGTTTCACAGATTGTATTTCGAAAACAAGTTGTTGGATCACTCTGATTTTTGGCTGTCATGACATTCATAAGAAGATTATCTAATCCAATGGTCAGTTTTTCAAAATACCATTGATTGTGAGAAATGGTGAGTGGACCTTAAATTAATTTAAGGATTGGTCCTTAATAGATCAAGTCTATATGTGACGAGGCTTTCTTTTTACTGGAGAGATTTGGACCTTGTTTTAACTGGTTGTAGTTCATTGGGCGATGGTTTTTTTGGTGAGCTTCTTTGTGGTTGGTGGATCAAAGGTGGTGAGAAAAAGTAAGAATGTTATTTTAAGAATCATTTCACTTTGCCTTGTGTGGAGTGTTTGAAAGGAAAGGAATAGAAAATTTGTTGAAGAGGAGGACCTTTCAATTGAGAAGATCAAGGAGATTAGCCTTAGGTCACTCTTTGTTTGGTTTTGTGCGTCTAATGGTGCATATAGAGCCTACTTTTTTGGATTGTTGTAATTGAGATTGTGTGCTTTATTTTGTTGTATGCTCCCTGTGTACTAGCCTGGGCCTTTTTTTTTTTAAATGAAATAGTTTTAAGAGGAAAATATCCGTAGTAGCTGTCATGACTCCAGAATAGCTTTCAAGTATAGGAAACTATTGTTTATCTGGGAATGAAATTTACGTTTCTATTTGTTTTTGTTTGTATTTTATTAATATGTTATTTATCCGATAATAGATGCCATAAGAATGTTGCAATCTTATTTAAATATGTTACTTGATTAAATGTCTAGCTGCTTGCTTTATATGACCATTTGATATCTGCTGCAGCTATTCTGTTAATGCTGCAAATAAAGGACAGTCAATAGGTACAGGTGAGGCCTTCTCTTCATCTGCACAACCGTCTACTGGATTTCAATCTTCTTGGTCAGGGGGCCCGGGACATGTTTCAATGGCTGACATTGTGAGGATGGGTCGGCTGCAGTGCAAAGCCTCTAGCACACCAACTATGTCAACTGAGACTTCTTATTTGACTCATGATGCAGTTGCTCCTAACTCATCCTATGAACGTGTCAAACATCCCCATGTTTCTGAACCTCTGCTAGTAGGATCGCATCAAGATTCACACTTGCAAAATCCTGTTTCTAACCTGTCAGAAATGATTAATGGGCCTGGCATTACTGCTGGCCAGCGTGTTTTTCATGAGGAATGGCCTGTTATTGATCAATTTCATGAGGAATGGCCTGTTATTGACCAACCAACAACTGCTAGTGGATCATCTATCCTCGATGCATCTGCTGCGACAGATGCCAAGATATATTCTTACCAATCTAATTTGCACAGCAGTAGAGCGAATCTGTCTCTTAACTGCCAGCCAGATGAGGTCCAAGTATCAGATGGAGACGAAGACGATGCTTTAGAAAAAATTAATGCAGAGCACAATGGTTTGGCTCCTGCATCTAGTAGACCGATAATAGCAGATGGTGCTGGAGGTGCATCTCGTTTTGATAATGACTCGCCTGAGGATATGAGTTCCTATTATTCCCGTGGGCGCACATTTGAACATCAGGAAGGTAATAAGTCATGCTCTAAATTTAACCTTGTGATATATTATCATCATTGCGATGTGAAATATTTATGATGCCATCTCAAAATTTGATTTTGGCTGATACGTTTTCATTTTGATGGACAGTATCTACTAATGGATTCATGTTGTGGTTGTGCACTCAATTAAAACTTTGAGAAAATGAATATGGCTGATTTTGCAGCTCCCTCCATTCTTTGAGTGGAACATATTATCTCCACGAGTAATGATCTAGTCAGCTAATGCTGACTTAGATCTAAGTCGGCTAAGCATTTATGGGCATTGGATCATCTCATCACTTAAAAAAACCTCATGAAAATGATCCAATGGCCATAAGTCTTAGCTGATTTAGATCTAAGTTAGCATTAGCTGACTAGATCATTTCACTTATCTCCACATACTATAATTTTTCTTGGTCTCTTTATCTCTTTTTGTGGATGCCTCTATTATGTCCTGAGATTTAACTTTATAGTTGGATAATTTCTCCTTCCCCCTGTATGCTACTACTCTCAGAAATATCAACTTAATGCTTCATAATTCTTAAATTTTAATATATTAACAGAAATTTTGTCATATGATTCTGTTATCAGCCTGGAGTTTCAGTCTTAGTTAAATATCTTGTTATAGCAAAAATAGAGCTAAGAACATATGAGTTGCTTAAAAGTTCGGTCATACAAAGAAGGGCACTCATTCAATAGTTATATAAAACTCATTCCTGGTCTCAAGGGTTTTATTGTGGCTGTATCATGAAATTATCAAATTCATTTTCAATTTTCAACTAATCTCCATATGAGCTTTCAATTCATATGAAGGCCGGGCACCTCCGGTGAATGTTCCCATATTTGTAATTAGCTGTCGAGTTGGGTGTTTTGATTGGATTATTTTGGATCAACTTATTTTATTTCATTATATAGTGCAGTGTTTTATTTATCCTATTGTTTTAGGAAGTGCCATAAAATTACTTCATATCAGATAGTCTTTTTCCAAAAAATTTTAAAATCTTTAGAAATTGACATTTGAAACGATATTTCAATTTTTGCATCTTGGAGGTTTGCAGTGGAAAGAAGATTTATGGAGAAAGGTAATTGTTTGGAAGAGTTGAATTGAATATAGGGTTTGAGAGAAGGGAAGAAAGAGAGAGAGATACGTGAGAAAGAGAGATGGGTGAGAGAGAGAATAGGAAATCTGGAACTTAACCTATTCCAGTCCTCATCACTACTATATATACTGAAAAGAATAAGATGCAAATACAAAAATACTCTTACTAAATACCCTTACAAACTCTAACACTCCTCCTCAAGCTGGAGCATATAAATTAAACATGCCCAGCTTGGAAAACAAATGAAGAAAAGGAACACGTGGTAAAGACTTAGTTAGGATATCACCAAGCTGATCAGCAGAACGAACATAAGGAGTACTGATCTGTTTCCGGATAAGAAAATCACGAATAAAATGACAGTTAACCTCAATATGCCTCGTGCGCTCGTGAAAAACAAGATTATTGGCAATGAAGATAGCAACTTGATTATCACAAAACATAGGCATAGGCGTAGGAACAGAAATACTAAAATCCTGTAAAAGTGAGCGAACCCATAACATTTCTGAAGCAGTGTGAGCCATAGCACGGTGTTCAGCCTCAGCACTAGAACGAGCCACAACATTCTGTTTCTTACTCCTCCAAGTAACCGAATTGTCGCCAACAAAAGTACAATAACTAGAGGTAGATCGATGATCAGAACGATCACCAGCCCAATCAGCATCACTAAACCCCGAAACAGAGAGAGAAGCGGAAGTTGTATATAAGAGCCCAAAACTAGGTGTACCCTTAAGATACCTAAGAATATGACAGACACATGGTTCAAAGTCGCGGTCGCGGACGTCGTCGCGTCGCGGTCGCGGACGTCGCGGTCGCGGACGACTCGTCGCGTCTCGGGCGAGATGCAACTTTAGGCATGAAATAATGTTCAAAAAAATTTAAAAAAATCATAGAAAATTCAGAAAAAATCAGGCAATCAAATTAGAACCATCAAACAAGCAAAATAAATGGCTTAGAGTGCATGATATGCCTTAAAACATAAAAAAAGGCGCTAGCGCACTGAATTTCTGCATTAAAATACATATATTATTAGCTTTTGCTTGATTTATGATTTAGAACATCAAATGTCCATTCAAGTTCAACTTTTTCTAGTATTTCATTGGCAAAAAGAATAGGTAAACACATAAGAGTTCTTTTTCAACGATACGTGGAGTGGTGATGATGTTGAAATCCTTCTCCTTCTCCTTCATATTGTCGTGGTAAATACTGAGGTCCAAAGAAGAATGAGATAGAGAAGCCTTCGCCTGTATCCTGTGCAGAGTGGTCACTAGAATTCTGTGGATAGATTTGTTGGTTGGGTGGATAACTAATCTGTGTGCCATTGCTACTGGAGCCATAACCACCATAAAAAAAACCCATAGACCCACTTGAGGCTCGGTCGAGATATCCATAACCACCACCACTACTACTGCCATAAGATCCACTACCATGGTGATGATGTCTATCCCGATCATAGTAACCACCAGTACTAGTGCTGGTAGATAGTGGTTCTCCATAACTTATTTGCGTCACGGGATCTCTAGGATTTCTAGGAGGTGGTGCATTCGGGCGATCCCTACGAACTCTACCAGAAGTAGCACTGCTACGAGATCTCCGCAATGGGGGCGGTGGCTGTGATGAGGATGGTTGCCCATATCCTAAATGCATTCTACCCATTTGAACATCAAGCGTAGGCCCCGTGGTACCTAGTTGACCACCCTGCCCTGGCCGTCTCCGCATGACTTCCTCGTATGCATGATCAGGTGTACTACTATCCTCACTTGGAAAACCAACCAACTGATCCCAATACCTCCTCCGTGCATCAGCAGGGTTCGTCTCCGGCATTCTTGTTGACTCTGGTCGAAATCCATGATCTGTATCTTGTGTGGCATAGAACCTATCACGCCCCTTTTGCCATGTCTGGGTTTCAACTTGGGTCGAAACCGGATAACTACCACCACCACGACCGTCATCACCGTCACCATCATCACCACCACCATCATCTCCACCACCACTAAATCCCCCACCACTAAATCCCCCACCCCCACCTCCACCTCTGCTATCACTGGATTCACTGCCACTATCAGAATTTTCATCTTCTGAGTTTCCTTGATAAACCCCCTTTCCACGACTTGCTTGTGAATCCCTACCATCCCGTGCTCGCTCGCTAGTGCGAGGTTCCACACTACCACTTCGCCCTCGCCCTCGTGAACGACTACTACCTCCAATTTTATTTTCATGGTCATCATCCCCACTCAACTCGTAAATGCCCTCCTGTAACCATTCATCAGTAGGACTGAGCAAGGGTTCTTCAGACTCCCGAATCCATGAATCTAATATGTCTTCATCCGTAAAGATATGGTTCAGGTCAATTGGATTGTAGTAGTCATCATCCTCTTTCCTTGTCAAGAGGTTCCTCACTCGAAGACGCAAATTGTAGTGTACATACACGAGTTGCTCCAATTTTTTCATAGCTAGGCGGTTTCGAATTTTTGTATGGATTAAGGCGAATGTGCTCCAATTTCTTTCACACCCTGATGAGGAACATCTTTGGCTAAGCACTTTAATTGCAATTTTCCTCAGGTTTGGAGCAGATTCCCCATAATTATACCACCATTCAGCTACAAACACAAATTTAGCAAAATGTGTTAGTTTGAGAATTTTAAAAACTCTATACCTTCACAATAAAAAGTGTAACTCTAAAAAGCTCCAATTTATTTCAAACCTGGAAGACAAGTAGTTCTTGCTTGTTTAGTTAGCACTTCTCCAACTTCTCCTCTCGCTTCTCTGAATAATTTTACCTGCAATTAGGTCATCACTATTAAGTTTGATCGAATGCCCTAGTATTGTTTGTCATTTTGTGATACATTACATCAATTATACTCACTTCATTAAGCGCTTTTGCCTGTATTGCCACATCAGGCTCAATGCGCTTAACTACAGCTTTTAAACCCCTTCTAACCTCTTCATCATCACTGAAGGTGGTACTGTATTGGCTCGCCGGGTTTAAAAAGTATGCTGTAGCAACCGAAGGAAAGAGTAAAAATGTATTAATCTAAATTCAAGAATTATATACGCAATAATTTAAAAACTGTAAAGGTAGAAGAATGAGATAATTTACCTGCTGCATGCAAGTCTCTGTGGAGCTGAGTCTCCCATCTCTTGTCAATAATTGACCAAATCTTATTCCAAGATTTACATGAGACTTTGATTGCCATCTTTGCTCTATCCATGCAATCATAGATAACACCCAACGTCGGCTTTTTATCCTGGTCGACGACTTTGAGTACCTTTATAAGTGGCTCCATCATAGCACGGACACCCTCAGCTCGTTGCCAGAATTGCTCAGTAAGAATGAGGTTAGATACCTGTGTTCTCAACCCCCTTTTCTCACGATTGCGTGAGTATGAAAGCTCTTGCAACTCATGGGATGAAAACATCCTCTTTAAGGCAGCTTGGTGTCTCAGTAAGCTCTCAATGGCTATGTACTCAGTGGCAAAGCGTGTTATCCCCGGCCTAAGGATCTCTCTATTATCTGTGAATGTCCTCATTAGGTTAACAAGGGCATCACTGTTATATATATAGCTTGTGATTCTACGGGCATCAGTGATAACAGCTTTGACATTCTTTATTTCCCCAATGTCCTCCAGCATCAAATCAATGCAGTGAGCAGCGCAAGGAGACCAGAACAAGTGCTTTCTCTTCTCCATCAATTTAAGGCCCGCAGCCTTATATGAAGCCTCATTGTCTGTGACAATCTGAACTATATACTGCTCACCTACCTCCTCCACGACCTTATCCATAAGCCTGTAGAGATAGTCGGCTGTTCTTGACCCTGCGTTGGTGTTATCCACTGATTTGTGGAAGACCATTTCACGGTCACAGTAAATCATAAAATTGGTGATGGGGTGTTTGTTTTGCGATGACCATCCATCGCACATAATTGTACACCCATATTCAGGCCACTTTCTCTTCATACTCTCAAGATATTTTTTCAACTCTTCGACCTCTTCATTTAGAAAAATTCCACCAATTTGATATCCTGTTGGGCCAACCACTCCCGGCCCACACTCAGCAATGGTATCTATCATGACCTGATAATAAGGGCCACTGTCTGCTGCATTAAAAGGAATGGCATTGTAGTAAAAGAATTTGGATATTGCCTTTCCCATTTTCTTTGCCTTATCCTTAAAAAATGAAGTCTTTAATTTTTTTTTGTTTTGCATCAGGTGGCCTATACATATAGGGATCAATCCCTCTTAATTCAGGACCTGAAACCCTTTGTGGATCCCGTACGCTGAAACTACGAGGAGGTGGAGCAGAAAGACCACCAGCAGAAGGACCACCTCGAGAAGGACCACCTCGAGAAGAACTTGCACCAAACTGTGAAAGTCTAGAAGGACGACCTGCCATATCAGATGTCGAATGCCTGCGGGCATCTGCCTCATGAAATGCAGTCCTTCGGCTTTCTTCCATCGCGTATCTCAACTGTGCCTGCTCATGTCTAGACATTTCATCACCCTGGTAGTCACCACCATCAAATTCATCGTAATCATCAATGTAATGCCGAGGATGACGCTCAAACTCAGCCTCATCTCTTAGGCTGTTCAAAAGTTGTTCTTTTTTCCTTTTCCGAGACTCCCTCATCTGTGTGGCTTCAGAAAGAGCCTGCTTCACCATCTGTGCAATCTCTCTGGGGCACTTCTGGCACACTACCACATCACCTCGTACACCAGCAAGGTGTTGTTTCAAACGTGTGATCCCTCCACTGATCACTCTATTACAATAATTGCATTGAATTTTCTTTTTATCCACAGTGACAGCTGTACCATGTTCCCAACCAATATCTGGAAGCTTATTCGACATCCTAAAAAAAAAGTAAACAATTCATAATTTGGTATATAATAAAAAAAAAATCATAATTGTAGATAAATATTTCGCAATTGTAGATAAATCATAATCTGGAAGCTTATTCGACATCCTAAAAAAAATCATAATTTCGCAATTTGTTTTAATTTTTAAATAAAAAATTACTTAGTGTACATAAATATTTTTTTTAAAAAAAGCAATAAAACTTAATTAATATGCTTATAAGTAATAAAAAATTACCTAGTGTACAAAGAATTTTTGAATAAAAATATTGTTTTTCTATAAATTAGAATAGAACATAAATTTGTACAAAATTTTTTTTTAATTAGTTACAAATTTCGTAATTTGTTTTTTTGTTTCAATAAAAAATTACTTAGTGTACATACATTTTTTTAAAAAAAAAAAAGCAATAAAACTTAATTAATATGCTTATAAGTAATAAAAAATTACCTAGTGTACAAAGAATTTTTGAATAAAAAATTAAATAAATCTTGGGCCTAGTGGTGTAAAAAAAATTATATTTGACACTTATAACTTATAAGTATGTAGCCCAAAATAATATATATCACGAGATTCAATTTTATATTGTAAGGTCCCTAAGATTTTCAAAATTCACATGCTAATTTGTTATGTTAAAAAACTTTGGGACTAATGGTATAAATTAATTATATTATTTAAAAAATAATAATAATAACTTTAGGCCTATTTATGTAAAGGGTCGTGTTCCCCTTACCATTTTTTTTATTATTATTTCTACTATCCGTTTTTAAAACACCAGTGTTAATTTAATATTTTCATAAATCAACCGTTGGATTAGATATTTTTTTTATGTATATCATGTATCTTAAAAATCACAGTGATCCAACGGTTGGTTTCTGAATTATGTTACCGTGAAAAATTATTATAATTAAAAACATTGCAGCTTTTTACAGTGAGATATTTTAAAATCTGACCGTTGGATCAATGTGATTTTTGACATGTATGACTTGTATAAGAAGAGTATTTAATCCAATGGTCGATTTCTCAAAATATTCAACCGACATTGATGATTTGAAAATGGATAGTATAAATAATAATAAAAAAATGATAAAAGAAAATTAAACAACAATATAAAAATATATATAGTTCAAAATTAAAATTATAAATTATAAAATTAATTTTTATGACAAATTATTTAAAATATAAAAGCAGGTTTGACCTTATTTAAATTATAAAGCCATGTTATTTAAAATATAAAAACAGGTCTGACCTTATTTAAAATATAAAGCCAAGTTGTTTAAAATATAAAAGCAAATTATAAAATATCATCTTCTTGAGAATATAAAAGCAGGTCTGACATATTTAATATATAAGAGCACCCTTCTAAAATATAAATAAAATCAAGATATTTTTAATATAACCTACTTAAATAAAAGTAAGTTATAAAGCACCCCGTAAATAGCAGCAGTCTGACTCATACAAGTCTACAACAGTACAAGAGCTTCGAGAGTCTTCAAGTCCACAACAGTACAAGAGTCTAAATAATATCAGTCTATTTATAACCTGCTTTTAATATATAAAACTATAAAAGCATCATTTTAAAGTATAAATACTATTAAGATATTTATTAATACAAGTCACAGTACAAGAGAACCTGACCTTACTTCACTCGAGTGAGATGTGAGAAGTGGGAGCTTCGAGAGTCGAGAGATGCAGCGGGAGCAGCGGCAGCCTCCGAGCCTCGCCGGATGTCCTCAACGCGCCGGCAACAGCCACGAAACCCTTGTAACAGCCACGAAGACCTCCAATAGTCCACCTCAGGTTGTCGGCAGTGTTGGTTGCCGGCAGTCCAGAAAAAAAAAGGGGGTTTTTTTCACTGCCGTCGGTACCCACTGTCCCACTGGGTTCTCACTTCTCAGAAGAAGATGAAGAGGAAGAGGAAGAGGATGAGGAACTCGTCGAGGGTATCCATTACTTTATAGAAAAAGCTTGCACCTAACCCGTGACATTTTTTGCTCAAGCACGCGCAGGTCAGATCCCATTTTCTCCATGGAATCTCTTCTTTTTCAGTTTGCAGCTTTCTTTCATTTCAAAACCTAGTTTTTTT
>JAESVK010000742.1:59754-88165 GCA_017140935.1 Hamamelis virginiana
CGTCTCGTCTCGGACGAGATACCGGACGAGATGCACGAGATTACATAAACTCGCCCTGAATTTCAACTCGGGACGAAAACTCGTCCAGGCTTCCTCCGATACCTGGTTGACTCGTCCGAGTCATCTCGGAATCGCCCGAGACTTCGAACCCTGGACAGACAGCATCATAATGAGGTTGGCGAGGAGCATGCATAAACTGACTTACAATGTCCACAGCATAAGTAATATCTGGCCTTGTAATTGTAAGATAAATCAGTTTACCAACAAGACGTCTATAGCGACCCACATCAGAAAATAAATCACCCTGCTGAGAATCAAGTTTGACAGTAGAATCCATAGGTGTATCAGTACCAAGAAGACCGGTCTCAGTTAAATAGTCAAGGACATACTTGCGTTGGGACAAAGAAAGACCACGCCTAGAGCGAGCGACTTCAATACTAAGGAAATAGCGAAGAGCTCCCAAATCTTTGGTATTGAATGATTGACTCAAGTGTTTCTTAACATCAGCAATACCAGTAGAATTGTTGCCCGAAATAATAACTTCATCCACATACACAATTAACACTATCGTACCCAAAGAGGAGGTATGATCAAAGACTGAGTGATCATAAGTGGAGCGCCGAAAGCCATATGCAAGAACAACTGTGCTAAATTTGTTAAACCATGCACGAGGAGATTATTTCAGACCATATAGAGCTTTACGAAGACAACATACAAGATTCTCCTTACCCGGAACAACAAAGCTAGGAGGTTGATCCATAAACACCTCTTCTTGAAGATCACCATGAAGAAAGACTTTCTTTATATCAAGCTGATACAAAGGCCAGGAAAGACTCACATCAACAGAGAGTAAAATTCGAACAGAATTGAGACGAGCAACCGGTGAAAATGTCTCCATATAATCAACACCATAAGTTTGGGTATAGCCTTTAGCCACCAACCTGGCCTTCAATCGCTCAATAGAACCATCGGGTAAGTATTTGACTGTGTAGACCCAACTACAGCCAACTGTCTTTTTGCCGGATGGAAGAGGGACAAGAGTCCAAGTCTCATTATGATACAAAGCATGCATTTCCTCATCCATTGCGGTTTTCTAGCCCGAAGAAGAAGAGGCCTGTTTATAATTCTTAGGAACAAAAATAGAAGATAAAGTACAGGCAAATGTCCGTAAAAAGGAGACAGATTAGCATAGGAAACAAAGTTAGAGATAGGGTGTTGGGTACAGGTACGTTTACCTCGACGAAAAGCAATAGGCAAATCAAGACGAGGTAATAACCGGCAAAGGATCCACAGAGTCCGAAGAGAGTTGATCAGGGCAAAAAGAAACAATAGTCCTGTCCTTGTCACGCCGATATACCTGCAATGGACAAAGATGGAGATGAGGAAGAAGACAATGGAATAAGAAGAGTAGGAGTCGACAAAAAATGCTCCCCTCATGACAAGAAATGATATCAGGTGACAAGGATTTCCCGGAAGAAGAATAATATTAAGTGGACTCAAAAAAAGTGACATCAACACTTACAAAGTAGCGATGAGAATCAAGATGATAACATCGATATCCATTTTGAGTTCTATAATATCCTAGAAAAATGCATTTGCGAGCCTGAGGAGATAACTTACATGACCTGGATCAAGAATGTGAACAAAAGCAACACACCCAAAGACACGAGGAGGAATAGAAAAAGGGGAACGATGAGGAAATAGAATAGAGAAGGGAGACTGATTGGACAACCTAACAGAAGGAACACGACTAATAAGGTAACATGCAGTAAGAACCCCATCTCCCCAAAAAAACTTTGGAACATGCATACTAATCATTAAAGTACGAGCAATATCAAGTAAATGACGAAGTTTACGTTCAGCAACCCCATTTTGTTGAGAGGTATGAGCACAACTGGTCTGGTTTGATGAATAATACCCCGCGCCCCACAAAAAAATCAACAGCAGTTTGAACATATTCTCTAGCATTATCAGATCGAATAATTTTAATATGCTTATCAAATTGAACACGAATCTGATTATAAAAACTGAGAAATAATATCAGGAAGCTCAGAACACTCTTTCATTAAAAATAACCAAGTCACACGAGAATAATCATCCACAAAAATAACAAAATAGTTAAAACCAAAAACAGTAGGAGTACGGGAAGGACCCAAACACCAGTATGAACTAAATTAAGAGACGCAGACTCGCGACCATGACAACTAACAGAAAAAGAACTACGGTGATGCTTGCCAAGTTGACAGGCCTCACACTCTAAACTAAAAACATTTATTAAACCAGGAACATCCAGTTTGAGACGAGCCAAAGAGGGATGTCCAAGACGAGCATGCCACTGGGAGGGTGAAACAGATGTAGTCAAGGCAGAGGAAGCTGGCGAAATATTAGTGTCCAAATAGTAAAGTCCATCCTTTTCATGGCTCGAACCAATCATCTTCTTCGTTGTGAGATCCTAAAAAACACAAGAATTTGGAAGAAAGGTTACTGAACAATTTAGAAGTTTAGTCAGTTGACTAACATAGAGTAGGTTAAAAGGAAAATTAGGAACATAAAGACTATCAGGTAAAGTGAGGGAGCGAGAAGGGTGAAGAATCCCTCGCCCACCAGCAGGACAAGAAGACGCATAAGCTAAAACAATTTGATGATTAACAGAAGTTAGCGCAGAAAATGAGGAAGGTATACCACATAGATGAGAACTGGCACCCGAGTCAATAACCCAAGGGGGTGACGAACCGGCAATACATGAGATAGTACCTGGGGCTACCATATTAGCAGACGAGGAAGGATTTTCAGTGTGGGACGAAGTGGTGATAGCCTGTCCAGATGGAGTAACCGGAATAGAATAGGACTGTCCATAATCATCTATAACTTGATTTGCACGACTTGGTTTGCCATACTTCTTCCAGCAATAAGGTTCAGTATGATTAGTGCCCCCACAATGATCACAATAACGAGTATCACGGCCCATGGAATTCCTGCCACCACAAGGAGTGCACCAAAACACATTACCACGTCCTCCAGAAGGAGTGCCTGAAAAACTACGACCACCAGAAGAGCGGCCGCCACTAAAACCGCGACCTCCAGAACGGGAAACTAAGGCAGATTGCTCAAGAGAGACACTAGGAGAATGACTGACAATCGAAGAGGTTCCCAAAGTTGAGTGAAGCAATCGAGAGTAAGCATTAGCAGCGGTGGGAAGTGTCTCACTAGCCAGAATTTGATCCTTAAAACCTTGAATTTTAGAATTAAGACGGAATAAAAGAGAAGCAATCATAAAATCTTCCCAATGCCTCTTTTGTTGATCCAAATCAGTAGTAAACGGGCGAAGCTGCAATAACTGTTCCCAGAGACCCTTCAAAATGCTGTAATGCTCAGATAAAGGTTTATCACCTTGTTTAACAGAGAAAATCTGCTCATATAACTCAAAGACACGAGATACATTACCCTGCTGGGAGAACGACTCGGCGGCTGAATTCCAAATCTTTTTGGAGGAATCACAGAACTCAACAGTTGTATAAATATGGGATTCCATACTATGCCAAAGCCATCCCATAACAGTAAAATCCTCACACATCCAAGTCTCATATCCAGAATCTGTGGATGCAGGAGCATCATCAGTGAGATACTTGAGCTTTCGTTTGCTACGCAAAAAAATCTTCACCGCATGAGCCCAGACCAAGTAATTAATACCATTCAATTTCTTAGAGATAATAGCTTTAGGTGTCATCGTCTTTAAGGATAGAAGTCGAAGAATCAACCTTAGTCTTTGCCATATCAACCCAAGAGAAGCAACCAGTAACCAAGGCAAGAAATCTAAGAACCAAAGGTGTCTCGAAGAAGAAAGGAATAAAGAACAAGGAAGGGACAACCAACTATATCAATAATGGGCAAGAAAACAGTAGCCAAAAAACACTTAAGGTCTGCAACCTCCACAAATTCAACCACCACAAGCCTATTTGAGGTTCAATACATCAAAAATAGTATCCATGAGGTCATAGGACACACAAAAACAAACCAAAAACAAGGCCAGCAGTGCTGCCGACACCCAAAAAAGCTCCAAAAACCTCAAAAATTGACTCTATAGCCATGGATTCTTAAAACAAACACCAAGGGGCTACTCCAAGAGGCTATTCGGCACCTAGGGAGAAGGGTTAGACCAAGAGAAACTCCCAAAAACACCCTAGAATTCAGATCTGAAAAATGGGTTCATATATTTCGAAAATCAAAGAAAAATACAAAACACCTATCAAACAAATTCAAAAAATTCCAACAAAAATACTACTAGATTTAGGAGAGGGGCGAGCCCACCCCATCAATATATATATATTAATTTTTTTTAATTTTTTAATTTTTAAATTTTTTTTATGATGATGATGATGATGGGTGTTCTAATTCGACTAGGAGCCTACCCCATGTTTTTTATTTTTTTCTTATCTGACTCTGATACCAAGTTGAATTGAATATACGGTTTGAGAGAAGGGAAGAAAGAGAGAGAGATACGTGAGAGAGAGAGAGATGGGTGAGAGAGAATTGGAAATCTGGAACTTAACCTAGTCCAGTCCTCATCACTACTATATATACTGAAAAGAATAAGATGCAAATACAAATATACCCTTACTAACTCTAACAGGAAGCATAGCTAAGGAGAGGGAGGGGGGGGGGTGTTAGGGGTTGGAGGCCTGAGGGCAAAAGCTTACTGCGTAAGCTATGGGAAGGCTTTATGAAAAGCTAGTATGAGAAAATCTGTTTCCTCTGAAAAAAGAAGTAAGGTTTAAAGTAGGAAATGGTGCAAGAATAATATTTTGGAAAGATGGGAATGTTGCCACGTTAGGGAAGAATATCCAGACCTTTTTGAAATTGTGGCTCATAAAGATGCATGGGTGGAGGATGTGTGTCTTGGAGAGGTGGAATGCAATCTTTGGGATATTGCTTTTATTAGGAACTTCAAAGATTGGGAATTAGAAAGTGTGATAACTTTTCTTGGCAAGTTTTATCAAAATTGGAAAAGGATTTGGAAGACGGGATAGTTTTGAAAAGGAATGGAAATTGGCTATTTTTTTTAAGATCATTTGTCGTGCTTTATATGGAAGAGAGGTCATTGGGTTTTTGGCATCTAAGGGTCATTGGTTCTTACAAAGGCGACCATCACTTGGACAGCTTTGTGGAACAAGTGTATAACACTTGATAATCCAAAAAGGATAAATTTTGCTCTACTAAATTGTTGTATTGTGTGTATAGAAGTGGAAGAACTAGTGGACCATCTTCTACTCCATTGCAAATTATTGAGTTTTTTTGTAGGCGTTTGTTTGATACTTTTGGGGTATAGTGTGATCTGCCTTTGTCAATGTTTTAATTGATGGATTGTGGTGTAAGAGTACAAATGGAGGTATGTTATCAGTTTGGAAAATGACACCTCATTCCATTTTTTGAACTCATTGGATAGAGTGTGTTAGAGTTAGTATTATGTTAGGCTGGAGAAAACTACACACCGTACCTCTTTCTTCTCTTTCTCTTCGTTCTTCCCTTCTCTTCTCTTCCGTCATACCTTTATTCCAACTGAGTGGAATTGTAGAATTTTTGAGGGGGTTGAGATCACTGGTGCAGATCTAAATTGCAAGGCTGTAGATACCTTTTTGAATGGAAAGACTCGAGAGTTTTGGTTAGTCCAATTCTTTTCATAGCCTTTTGACTTGTTACAATTGCAATTATTGGTTTTTTGTTTTGTTTTTAAGGTTGTTTTGTATACTCGTGTGTGCAAGGGTTTTAATAAGCCCTTCCGATTATTAGTTAATGCAAATAATAAAAGTTTTGTAAAAATAAAAATCTTCAAGTCATTATAGTCCATCAACTTCAATGTTCATACCCTTGATGTTGGATTTCAATTTCTTCCATTTCTATAAGTTGGCAAGATATTGGATCTGGAGTTTACTTTTTGTGTTCACTACTTGGAGAGCTTAAGGAGAAGTAGTGTGATGGTAGCTGATAGTTATATAGAAAATTTTCTTGGAAAAGAATGGACAGATGATGAGTCGGTGTTTTTCACTGGTTTTATATAAGAGATGCTTAGGGTAAAAGCCTATGATGTTGAGCATGTGTCTAAAGTAGAATTCAATTTGTATCAGGAAAAGTAAAGGTTGTGTAATAATCTTTGATTCCAAACCAAGTCTAACTTGACTTGTACTCAAACATGCACTTGAGCTTGTGTGATCACTAATCTTTATATTGTAGCTGATCCTTTCCAACATCTGGATAGGGTTTTCAGTGCATCGGATAATGTCTTAATTCTGATGTTATGTACCCAAATTTGGTAAGGGATTGTCATCTAGTTATCCATTTGATTTGGTGACTAACACATTGAATTTGGATATAGGTCAATTGAATCCTTGAAAAATCTGATGTGAATATAATATGCATATAGCTCTTTTAGTACTTAAAAATAATTTTGATATGTTCGGATTAGACATCCAACAACTTAAGGATTCAAATTTGAACTCTTTTCGAAACTATTGGGATATGAGATACAATCAGATTTGGATAATGTCAGAAGAATGGATTCAAATATACCCAAGTACAGTCCAATCCAGTCCATTTTCAGGGTAACATGGATTGTGACCTCAGCATCTAGCTCTGAAAGAACTGTATTAGCATGTGAAATGTTATGATGTTGGCTCTTATTATCCAGATTTTAATGAATAGAGGGTATATGATGTGATATTACATTTCCTGTTAAGTTCAATTGTCAGTTAAATCATTTATTAACTTGTCTACGGCTCTATGCCCGCCACGTGTATGTTAGTATGTCAAAGTGAACTATTTATGTTATGTAATTATATTTTCTACAAATTTTATGTTACTACTTAAATTCAGTGAGTTCAAAATATAAATCATTTGTCTGTGATACAATGTTTCCTCTCTCGATATATATATATATATATATATATATATATATACAGGCCTCATATTAGAAGGTGCACCCCTCTATAGGGCCAAATGCAGAACATATTTTGAAAAACTGACCGTTGGAGTAGATGAATTGCTTATGAATTCCATGTTCACCAAAAATCACAGTGATCCAATGGTCAGTTTTTGAAAAAATCAACTTGGAAAACTTGTGACATTTTAAAGAACAATAAAGTCACAATTTTTCCCTATGGCATTTTCCAGAAACTGATCGCTGTGATTTTTGGCAAACATGAAACTCATAAGCAGTTCATCTAATCCAACGGTTAGTTTTTCAAAATATGTTCTGCATTTCGCCTATTGAGGTCACCTTATGTGAAGTTGCGTAAGGTGCACCTTATAATAGAAGGCCTGTATATATATATATATATATATATATATATAAGCATAATTTTCATTACCTTGCTGGATGAAGTCAAATTATGCTTTATATTGCAATCATATTGTTTTTTGGGTCATATTATAGTGATCATAGCATTCTTCCCTTGTTTTATTTGTTTGATTTTCCCCAATTCTAGGCGTAGGTGGTGACTTACAATCATCCTTTCTGACTCATTCTGAATCTTTGACTGATGATTTCATCGTAGCAGTATCATCAGCTGCTGCAAACTTCCAACGACTAGGTTTAGGGAACGAGGACATCATAGTGCCTCCTACAGAGGATAACCGTGCAGTAGTGATTCCAAATCATCTACAAGTCTCAGCTGACTGCTCACATTTGAGTTTTGGTACCTTCAAATCTGGTAATGTTTCTGGATTTTCTGGGCCACATGCATCTAATCCCTCTGAGGAGGTTTCTGCTGCAGCAATAGATGGGTCATCTGTTGTTTACTTGGACACCAGGTATGCCACCTTCTAACTTCCTCAGTCAGTGTATCTTACTGGTATTTTTATAATGGCTCATAATTTTTTCTGCACAGAATTCCAGAGTACCAAGGCGATGAGCAGCTCACATCCATGTCTGACACTCATAGAGTGACTGCCGATGCTCAGAGTTATGACTCTCCTGTATCTTCACAGCCAGAGTTGATGAAACAAGCTACCCTTGAAGCAACCCATGTACATCAAGATACCTTTCCATCATCTGTACCTGGTTACAATATTGAAAGCAGACAACAACCGGGTTCTTCATTAACTTATGCGCAGTCAAATGCACAGATTAGGGATCTATTAACTTTTCCTAGTGCAATGGTAATACTATTGCATCATCATAGTGTTATCCTGCACGTTTTGCTTTTATGATTTTGGTGATATTTTAAATTTGGTCACCCTGTCCGTGCTTGCTATATTAGCATTATACTGTGAATATGCAAAACTTAAAAGTTGAATGTTCTACAGCAGAAGGCTCTTATTTTTAACTGAATCTGATCATCTGTTGCCAATACCTAAGGGCATAACATAATTGTATGTAGAGTTTCTTTTTATTAGTAAAATTGTTTCACCTCTTGTCAAAAGAATAAAGAAAAAAACCATAACTTGGCTGAATTTGATTACCTGTTGCCAATACCTAAGGTTGAAGTGTATTTCTAGTAGTCTTTGACCACTTTAGTGTATCCCAGTGATGATCAGATGGATTTTGCCTTTATTGTGATCCCATAAATGTTTGAACATTGTATTTATTACATATTACAAACCAAATTCACATGGTGGCTGGAGAGTGCATTTATGTGAGCATGCATCAGGGTTTTTTAATGTTTTTTTTGTATGCGTCATTTGTGCGAGAACAAAACTGCCTCAGTGCCTCCGCACAACTAATTTTTTGGTGAGTGTTGTGACAACTTGAGGTGGTCTGACAGCTTTTTCTTGTAATCTTGTCACAGTACTTCCCACTTTGCCAAGTTTTGTCAATTCAGTTTAGGTTTGTGTTTCAGTTTCTCCACTGGAATGGAACTGTCTGAAGCAAAACAAAGTTGAATGCTTTGCTTTATACATTTGTTTCCTTTTTCTAGAGAGTATCAAAAATGCGAACATGACAATGGACTGGACATAAATAAATATTTATTTTCTCTGATTCCATTGCCTGGTACCTTATTCCATTATAGAGTGGCATATGAATCCTGCTCTTTCAGTTGAGGCTTATGTGTTTACAATGGAGTGCTGTACAACTATACAAAATGAGATGCGTAACATTCATTTTTGGATGTAAAAAAGGAATTTTGTCTGGATCAGTCTGAAGCAAAATGAAGTTGGCTGCTTTGCTTTATACATATGGTTCTTGTTTCTATAGGGTCTTGAAAACAGGAACGAGACAATAGATTCTGTATTATCGTTGAATCCATTGCCATTACCTTATCCCATTATTGCTGGCAAATGGGTACTGTTCAATCAACCCAGCTTGATTTGTGCACACGGACATGCACTTACTGCGAGTATGGTGGTTCTAGTGGCTGGAGCATTTATTTGGGAAGAATTGCATGCTTAGAAATAAACTGTTTGATTTTATATTTTTATGCTTTGCTCTGTCATTCTATCTTTGTATTAGGCATGATTTTATATTCAAGTAAATCTGTCTGGTGAATAACATGTTGGTCAGAAATACTAAGTATTGCTTTCCTTTTTGTAAGTAAAAGCAATAATTATCTGTCCCCTTTTTTGGGATCAAAAGGAGTTTGAAAATGAGGAAGAAACTTCTGTTTGCTTTGAAAATGAGGAACTAAATTTTGTCTACTCTATTCATCTTCAGTCTCACTTAGCTGTGCATTGTTATAAAATGAATGTGGATTAGGAACAAAATGAGGGTTTGTTGTTGGGGCCTTGGTTTGTTTCTCTAGATGCAAGTCTTTCTTCTTGACATGTTTCATGTGAGAAAAGACTTTCTTGTTAAATGTAAAATTTAACATAATTCAACTTGCGAGGCCTTGAACAAAATAAATGGGTTCAGGTACATATCCTTTTTCATCATTGGGCTCTGTACAATAGCTATTGTTAAGTCATTGGCTGCCATGTATCTTGGATTTTTTTTTTTCTTTTCAAATGCTTAATTATTTTTGCATGTATTTTCAACCAATTATTTTAATCCATTGCAATAAAATTTTATGCATTTGAAGATACACATTTCCACAACGCCATCCATGTTCACGCTACTGCATTTTTATTTCCACAATTGATCATTTATTTTCTTATGCTACTTTCCTGTTTCTCTTGTACTCTGGAACTGCGAAAGATCACTCCTGATTACCTGTATTGGTTTACAGCATGCATATTCAAATTCTCCACCAAGTAATTTGTTGGCATCGACTGTTCAGTCTTTAAGAGATTCTGATCTACCCTACACTCCGTTCCTTGCGGCACAATCGATGCCCTCAAGATACAACAGTTCTGTATCATCTTTCAACAGTCCAACCATTTCCATGTCAGAGGTATCCAACTAATGACCTATGTCACCTTCAATTTTCCAGTTTTGAAATTAGATTGTCCAAAAGCTTCTGGAGATACTTTAGCATTCAGGCTTGACTTTTGCCCATCTTTTGGTGGGTCTACACCTTCAAATTGACATGTCTTGGTGCTTGAGAACACACTTACTCAGGTTTGGATGCAAGTTAAAATCAAAATAGAATTAATGTATTCTTTAATTTGTGCAGGTTTTGAATCCAGGAACATTTTCGCTACCTCAGCCAACTTCACCGTCCCTGCTTGGAACTAGTATTGCTACGGGACCAGCACTTCCCCAGAACCTTACAGTGCACCCATACTCTCAACCAACGCTTCCCTTGGGACATGCTGCCAATATGATGGGCTACCCTTTCATGCCTCAGAGCTATGCATATTTGCCATCTGCTTTTCAGCAAGCATACCCGGGTGGCAGTGCATTCCATCAATCTCTGGCGGCATTAGAGAATGGTGGCTTGAAGTATACCCTTCCACAATATAGAAGTAGTGCCTCTGTTAGCAGCGTGCCCCAGTCTGCTGCTAATGCTTCTGGTTATGGGAGTTTTGGGAATTCTACCAACATTCCTGGAAGTTTTCTGCAGAATCCGTCCACTGCCCCCACAGGCACTAAAATTGGGTACGATGATCTTCTGAGTTCCCAATATAAGGATGGAAATCATTTTATTCATCTTCAACAGGTAAAAGTAACGAACTGTTCGATGTTTATCATTTCTAGGGTTCCCTTTGTTTATCATAATATTTGTGATGGCTTTGTTAATATGGTCATGAATAATGCATAATAAAACACTTCGAGCCATATGGAATTATTTATAACTAGCCTACTCTTTAAAAAATGACTTCCAAAAAAAAAAGGTACTTTATTTCATTTGAGAAAAGCGGAGAAATTTTCTGGCCAATGTATTTGTTTTCCTGTGCTGCAAACATTGATAATAGTTGAAATTATATGCCATCACATTCCAGATCTGATCTGCTTTCAGTTTGCACCAATGGGACCTAAATATTTACTGCATTCTGTTTTTCTAAAATTTTTGCTCTGCCTTTATTTAAGAAAGAATTTTTTTCCATGTTACCAGAATGAGAGCTCTGCTGCATCTGTTTATGGACCTGGTTCGAGAACATTGCCTACTACTGCTGCCAGCTCATATTATGACATGCAGGGACAGAATCAACAGCATGCTGGATATAGACAGGGTCAGCAGTCCTCGCAGCATTATGGAGGTCTAGGGTATTCAAATTACCTTCATTCTCAAACTGGGATCACACAAGAACATCAGCAGCAAATCCCTAGTGATACGACCTTTAATGGCGTTCAAGGCCCGTCATCTAAGCAGTTGCACCAAATGTGGCAACAGAGCTACTAACCACCTCTTTATTTTTTCTTGTAATGTTTTTCTTTTTTTCTTTTCTTCGAGGGTATTTTAGTGAGTTCAAAAGTGGCAAATCAAGGCATTACTACAGTTTCCTGATATATATATATATATGTATATATATATATATTTTGGTAGTGTTTGGGTCTGGCCAATTGTACATACTTCATAGAGAAGTAGACTGGCTATTGTTTTGAGCCTTGATATTGTACTCTTTACCTAATTTAATGTGGAGCATGTTTTCTGGGTTTAGATGTAGCTTTGCTAATTTTAATTTTCTCACAGTTCAAAAAAGTCTCTCCGTTCGTACCATAGAATGGTCTCTCATTCGTTACAAAGCAATCTAATTGGAGTTATGTATTATAGCTGATTCAAATGTATCATTTCTCATCATTTTCATTTTTTCTGGTCCTCAAAGATTCTTGTATCTGCATTTTGCCTTCAAAATTCTTATATATCCTTGTAGGCAGCGAAAACTCTACTTATTATATTAGCTTTCTTTATATCCTTTTGGCTCTAGTAGAATTGTTAAATGAGATTTTGGGTAGCTGTTGCGAAAGGCAATTGACATGAGAGAAGTCTGTTGAGAGTTAGGCGCTGAGAAGAATACATAGAGATACTGTTAATTATAGGGTTGGTTCTACTTAACCATCTCCTAATCCCTTATCATTCTTTTGTGTTTTTATCATAATTTTCTGAGCTCATGTCCATTACTTAAACTCGCATTCTCGATGCATTATCACCTGATTTCTCTGCAGGTTGCGAGCAAAGACAGTGCATGAATGGCGGGGGGTGCTGACATAACTGTCCATTCTGCTGTGTCCAAAACTACCATGGACCGAAACCAAGAAACAGATAAGGGTAACAACCACAGGCCAGGCATTGATGCAGTACTTATGGGATCTAAGATGGCAAAGACTGTGCCAGCAGTTTCTTCTGCAGCTGAGGGGGAAACGATTCGACGGCCTCGTGGTAGACCAGCCGGTTCGAAAAACAAGCCGAAGCCACCGATTATTGTCACCCGAGACAGTGTCAATGCCCTTAGAGCTCATGCCATGGAGGTGAGCTCAGGCTGCGATGTGAGTGAGAGCTTAGCCAACTTTGCAAGGAGGAAGCAGCGTGGAATCTGCATACTCAGCGGCAGTGGGTGCGTAACAAACGTCACGCTGAGACAGCCAGCAGCGTCTGGGGCAATCGTGACTCTTCATGGACGGTTCGAGATACTGTCATTGCTCGGATCAATCTTGCCACCACCGGCACCACCAGGAATCACAGGCCTTACCATTTACTTAGCTGGGGCACAAGGGCAGGTTGTGGGTGGGGTTGTGGTGGGTGCACTCATTGCTTCAGGCCCTGTTGTGATCATGGCAGCAACATTCATGAATGCCACTTTTGATCGCTTGCCATTGGACGAAGATGAAGTAACTGCTGGTGTGCCCAATCAGCATTACCAGAATAGTCGTCATCACCACCACCTCCACCACCTTGATATTACGGATTTGTATGGGATGCCGCAGAACTTGCTCACCAGTGGTACAATGCCCCCTGAGATATACTCTTGGGCACCAGGGCGAACACTCTCAAAATCTTAGCATCATTAGCATTACACCAATGCTCTTTTTCATATAACCATGAATATTCTCATGTCACTGTTTTATTGTTTCAAGCTCTCCTTAAAGAACAGCATCCTTGTAGCTTCACTTTCCACTTCATATAGAAACAGCTAGTGGTTATCTTTTCTATCCAGATGGGTAGTCCACATGCTGCTCCCTTGCAGAAGAATGATTATTATGCCACAATGAGTTCTGAATGGCATGTGTCAGACGAATGATAAAACATAATAACACAAAGAAAGAGGCATTAGATTTAAGATAAACAAACAATTGACGCAAAAATGGTATTCAACGAATGATTAAATGAGCCATAGATTGAGATGTCACCACAGCTGATAATTCACTAGCATTTGCAGGAGGACGGAGGTCAACAATTTTTATTGGGGATAAATCACATTTGCATGCGCTCCTGAACTCTGCATTTTGTGGGAAATGCTTGGTTAATAAGAAATTCGTGCAATTGGTTTAGCATAGGTATCAAAGCAAATGAATGCAGAGTTAGGCATTGCGATCCTTGAAATTGAAAGGTTCTTTTGTAATGAAGCATGTTGATCTTTGTCCAGAAGCCAATGCTCAGAGATTCCTAGGAGCAAAAAAGAACTCCATTTCTGTTATCATATAATCTATTCTGGAATTGCTTTAGAATCTAAATTGTGAACAAGAAGTTCACCATTCTTGAAGCTATTTTATCTCCTGTAAAATCAGCCTCAACTCATTCAATACAGAGTAAATCTCTTGGGCTTGAGGATGTAGCCTTCCACTGGCTACAAACTCATGAACTTCCCCGTTTACTTCAATCAAACTGCATCCTGGTTCTTTCTCTATCTGTTTTTCCTTCATAGAAAGCCTTTGCTTCATTGCTTCCTCAAACTGACTAGAGGCACTATAAACATTAGACATAAGTACATAACTAGAGCTCTCGCTCGGATCCAACTCAATTATATGCTTTGCTGCCCATTTGGCCATCTCAATGTTTCCATGCTTCCTACAAGCTGAGAGTAGAGACCCCCATATAATAGCATCTGGGTTTACTGGCATACTCCTTATTAGCTCCTCTGCTTCTTTGAGCAACCCAGCTCGGCCAAGCACATCGATCATGCAACCATAGTGCTTAACTGATGGTACAATCTTATATATTTCGGTCATTAACGAGAGATAATCCCTTGCTTTGTTTACCAATCCCGAGTGATTACAAGCTGTTAGAACACCAATAAAACTAACACAGTCTGGTATAAGATTCGAGGATTCAAGCCTCGTGAATAACTGAATTGCTTCATCCTCACAGCCATTCATAGCTAGGCCCAAGATCATGGAGTTCCAACACGATAAAGCTTTCACTGGGGCAGTGTCAAACACTTGAAGAGCCTTTTCTATGCTACCACACTTGCAGTACATATCTATAATAGCTGTAACAACAATGGCATTCAATTCGACACCATTCTTCATTATATAATCATGAATCCATTCTCCTTGTTTAAGTGCTCCTAAGCGAGCCGAAGCATTCAACAAGCTCACCATTGTAAACTCACTCGGCCTAATTCTCTCCTCCTGCATTTTGCTAAAAAGATCCAATGCCTCCATCAACTTCCCATTCCTCACATACCCACTAATCATAGAATTCCAAGAGACCGTATTTCTAGTTGACATTTCATCGAACACCCTCCTCGAATCATCAATTTCCCCGCTTTTAGCAAGACCCATAATCATTGAATTCCACGAAACAACATCAAAATCCACATTCTTATCGAACAGCTGCCAAGCTTCACATAAAAGCCCACAATTAGCATACATATATATGATAGTATTTCGAATAAAGGGATCAAATTCAAGACCCAGTTTTATAATTCTCCCATGAAGCTGAGCTCCATCATGGGCTAGACCAAGTTGAGCATAAGCTTTAAAAACTGAAGGATAAGTAAGTCTTTGTGGTTGAATTGGTGAAGAGACCAACATGTCAATAAAGAGTGATAAAGCATTTTGTGGAGTAGAACTTTGAGAGAAGCCTCTAATAATAGTATTCCAAGTGAAGAGGTTTTTGTTTTGAATTCTAGTGAAGACTAAGTAGGCATAGTTCATGTCACCAGCTGTGGAAGCACAGAAGGCTAAGACACGGCTAGCAGAAACAGTGTCGTTGGCTAGACCAGTTTTGATGAGGTGGGCATGGATCTTTTGAAGGTCTTTCATAGTGGTGCAGTTTTTGTCAAGCATTGAGAGGTGAGGTTGGTCTGAGATGAATTTGGATATGGAGGTCGAAGATGGAGTGAGTGAGCAAAAACATGGTGCCATTTTCATGTGGCACTTGTTTTTCTGTTATTGAGGTTTTTAGTATCTAATCCACTTTGTGCGGAACACAGGGGCAATAGAGAGTGAAAATAAACAGAGGAAGCATGGGATATGATGATGATTGACTAGTGTATGAGATTCCAAAGGGAAAAGCTAATGTTACAGTGGACTTTGAATAATTGAATCACAGCTTCATTTCCTGCCATGGATTTTAAGTTGATCCCATCTGGTATATATGACCTTCATTACCACTGCTTCTATTCAATTATGGGCATGATGAAGTGGGCTTAATTAAGACAGTTGCATCCTTGGATGCTAGAACAACTTGTTATGAAAAGAAAATATATCAAACCCCCCCCCGGGGGGGGGGGGTTTGTTTTTTTTTTTTTTCTTTAAATTTACAGATAATTGGTATAAAGTCCTATTTTATACTTTTTTATTTGATAGTCCCCTCATACTTTTTTTATTTTGAAAAGCCCTAATTTGAAGTGTTTTACAGCCTAAGGTCCTTTTTTTTCTTTTTTTTAATTTACTTATTTTGCGGACTAAAATGCCCTTGGGCCCATAGTTACTTTTCATCCTTCACTCGTGCAAACGGATCCAAACACTGCATTCTACCCTCAATCTTGCTTCCACTGCCGACCTCTTTTTCTCCAGAATTTTTTTCCCCTTTTCCTGAATGATCCGGAACTTCCAGCTCTTTCATGAGCTGAATCTGTACCATAAGTTAATTGAAGAATCCTAGAATTGTACCTCGATAGAAGAGCTTGCATTTATGGTTGGCTCTTCAGGGCGTTGTGTTGCTTGATTAATCCTACAAAAAATTAAATGTTTACGTTCGTGGAGAGATTTAGGATTTAATTGGCCAGATTTGTTGAGGTGCTATTTTTGAAAGAGAAGCTTGACATCCAGAGGTTAGGGCTCATGAAAATGGTGTTCCGGAGCTTAATTTGCTGGAGCATCAGATTACGAGGAGTGATTCAGTTCCAGGTGCAGTGTTCGCCATGTCAACTACCATAATCGGCGCCGGGATCATGTCGATTCTGGAGAATTTTAAGGTCCTCGGCATAATGGAGCAAAGAATAATTGGTTGGTGATAATTGAGCAAAGAATTATTTAATTTTGAATGAATTGTGATATATATATATATATATATATATAAGGCCGGCCTTACGCAAAGTTGCGTAAGGTTGGCTCCATATGTCTAATTTTAGATCACAGTTCGTAAAACTGACTGTTGGATTAGATACCCCTCCTCTGTATGTCATGCCTACAAAAAATCACAGTGATCTGACGGTTGGTTTTTGAAATATGTCATTGTGGAAATATGTAACTTATTTGTTCTTCAAAATATTACCATTTTTACAATGACATATTTCAAAAACCAACCGTCAGATCACTGTGATTTTTTGCAGGCATGACATACAGAGGAGGGGCATCTAATCCAACGGTTAGTTTTATGCTGTGATATAAAATTAGCCATATGGAGCCGACCTTATGCGGTCTGCCTTATATTATCATGTCTATATATATATATATATATATATATATATATATATATATATATATATATATAATATGTTGCATGACTGTAATAGCTGATTTCCTCAACTCCTCTCTCTCTTCCTTGATCATCTCTGTTTTCCTCTCCTCACCACTAAAGGAATGAGATTTTTTTGGATTAATTGTTTAAAAAATGTAGGAAAAAGAAATAGATTTTCATTAGGAAAATTAATTTTTTTTGTTTGGTTGGTGAGAAAATGGAGGAAAAAGAAAGAGAATGTTTTTTCTTGTATTTTGTTTTAAAAAATTTCGATGTAGTAAATTGCATTTTTCGGCGTAGGGACCTGCGTTTCCGGCTTAATGACCCGCATTTCCGGCATAATGACATGCGTTGGCGTAGTGACCTAAATTTTCCGGCGTAGTGACATGTATTTCCGGTGTAAAGAACTAACGCAAGTCACTACGGGGTGTGACGTAGTGAACCTGGAGGTTAGAGGTGTTGGTGGCGTTGAAGAATGTTAGAAAGGAGGGGTATTTTTGTCCAATTCATGCCAAAAGGACTTTTGGGAAGAAAAATTTGTTAAGATGACTTTTGGCATGAAAATCATCTAAATGAGGACTTTTAACCAAATTCCCCTTAAATTTATGTATATGTTTTAGCTATATATTGAAGAGATTAAACCCTTTGATTCCACCCACAACTTTTCAAATGCTATATTTGAAGTAGTTTGTTCAAGTAGGTGGATTAGCCAACTTCTTCTAAATGCCATCATAATTTTGTGACAATTTCGTTCAGTTAATATATAAGAGGCAGTTATCTAGTATTAGTCCTGTCTAAGTGGGATATGGGAGGAGTGAGTTATATATGGTTGTAGCTTTTGATATTGCACGAAGTCGTGGCTCAAAAGATCCAAACTAATGAAAATCTTAGTTTGGCTAGCCTTTCTCCTAAATTTTGTGGTAGTAGTTGCTTTTGTTTTGGCAAAATTTCAGTGACAAGCAAAGTGGGTGTTGAATTTAGGTTTCCTATCCAAACCCAAATTCAGCCAACTACTCACTACACACTACTAATTGCCAAATCTTAAAACCATGGTCACAATTATTGCAGTCCAAGTTACAGCCCATTCTATATGATAAATTCTTAAATTAGTAGGTGAGGTATCACCATTGGTGTTGCTTTCTAAAGCTAGTTTTGTGTTATGTTTACCTTTTTTCCAAGCAATGATTCCATTTCAACAATTGGGCCTAGATAATATAATTTAATTGTGTCCCCTACTGTTGTTGGCCATGGCCCAAGGCATCATGTAAATAAAGTAATTTTTAGAGATTATGGCACATAAGATTCAAGATTTTTCCCATTTGATTTGAAGAGAAAAATGATGTGATAGGTACCAAGGCATGTGGCCATTATTATTAAAATATACAGTCTCCATCAAACACATTCCCATTTAAAATTTAAAAATTTAAAAAGAAAAAGAAGAAGAAGATGTAATGGAAGCAACAATCAAGCTGTGCCTTTACTTGACCTCAAAAAAGAGGTCTATATATGCATATAGGTGGTACTATTTGAAACCCAATTGGTCAAAAGTGCAGGCTTTAGGGCTCTAGGATGTTGGACGGTCCACTTGATTTAAATATCATTTTCACCACCTTGGTTTACTATTTTACTCCCTCCCCTCCAATTAACTTCTACCGTACATTTGTCCTAAGAATTACCGTCCAATGCTTTCTTTACATTGACTTTTGATCATCTTGACTCAAAAAAGAGCCCCAACTTGATCGAAAATCTCATAATTGTCCTAGCCGTAACCATTACACGGGTTTGGTTGGCATGACTTATCAAAAAGAGGGGGTGCAAAAAAAGAATTCCAACGACTTATTAAAAACAAAATGTGAAAATTTGACAGGATATTCACACCAAAAAGGGGAAAAAAAGAAATTAAAATGAAATTTTGGTCATCACAGTCACACAACAATCAGGCCAACCAACCAAATTTATTATTATTTAAAAAAAAATAATATTTTTTTAGAGCTAATTTGAATAAAACTATATTATTTGATATTTAGGTGGCCATTTTGTTTAGCATTTTTTCTCCCCTTGCCTTCCTCGATTTACCTCTCTAAATAAAATATTTAGTCTGAGATAAAATGCTTGATAAGGAATTTTGCCTCCAATAATTGGAGATATTTTTATGAACTGTAATGCTATATATTCTAAAAAATTGTCTCAAAAAATCATTATATATCAATTATAGCCTTCATTTATTATCAATTAAAAAATTTACTAAAAAGAAAAAGATTAGGTCAACTACCATGTTATTTGGAATATATTTTTGAAATAATATTTTTGGATACATTTTCCTTTTTATGAAGATAAGGGGAATTTCGACTTTTCCGTCCAACCCATGAAAACCTAATAAATACAAAGCTATTTCTGAATAAATAAATAAAAATAAAAATACAAAGCTATTCAATCGCAGCGCTTCTGCTTCTCACCACCTTTAGCCTTTAGGTACTAAATTTAACCCCATGAAACATTCAGAGAGATTGAGTGAGTGAGAGATTCTGCAGATGCACACATCATAGAGAGAGAGAGAGAGAGACAGAGAGAGAGAGAGCTGGGAGAACACATCAGCACTATTCAACATCATTACAATGATCACTTAACAGCCCACACACCAGACTTAAATTGCAAACTATTCTTTCTTTTACTTCTTTTTTCCTCCTCCTTCCCACCTTTCCCACCCTTTTTGCACCTTCTCTTGCTTGCCCCTTCCTCTACAACACCCCCATGTCTCCTTTCTCAAGTTTTCTTATATTCTCCTCCTCTCTCTCTCTCTCTCCAAAGATATTTATAAATAAGTGAAGAAGGGTACAAAATCCTCTCCTTTTCAACGAGAAGATCATTGTTGCTTCTCTGCTGTGAAACATCTTAGTTTCTCTCCCTTAATTAGTACCATACAAGAAGAATAGGGGGAGTTTGGGTATATAGAGAAATGGGCAGAAGAGTTACTCATTCTCTAGTATTTCTCCAATTGGGTCTTATCCTATGCTCAGGTGACTTGCTTTGTCTTGTTTGGCATGATTCTGTTTCCATGTCTGTACTTGCCTTCCATCTCTTTTCTATTATGGGTATCTCATCATCATCATCTTCTCTTGTTATGAGGCTTTAACTCTAAATGGGTTTCTCCCTTTTTATCCATTTTCTTTTTTCTAGCTTACTGATTTCTTAGTGCAATTTTTTCTTCTCTCTTTTCAATTTTAAATTAGTCTCTGCCCCTTGTTTTGGAACATGGATATGAAATTCATAATCTTAATAGTTTGAATTTGAATTTGATTGCTTTATAATGTGGGTATACTTCCAGTCCTTAAAATCATTGTTCTTTGTCTATATAGGCCGGGTTTTGCTTTTCCATGATTCCATCATTTTACAATTTTGAAGAGTGATTCTTATTCAATTCCAATGGGCTCTCTCTCTCTCTCTCTCTCCTATTAATTTTTTTTTTTTAATTAGTATTAGCTCATTGTTTTAAAAGTACAACCTGTTTGGTATCAGATGCCAACTTCATAGGCCATTTTATTTTATTTTATTTTGGGATGGAATAGGCCATTTTAATTTAACCTATGCATTGTTATCTTTTCAATTGAATAGTGGCAGTAAACATTTTGAATTTAGCAGAGGCTACTAATCTGTTTGGGGATCATATATATATATAATTAAAAATTTAAATGTAGTGACTTTTGGAGTATTTTTCCCATCCATTTTTCAACAAAGCTGATTTTGGTTCATGATTTTTCCCAGTTCTTATGTTCCCTTTTTTAAATTTTAAATAATTGTTTGACTCTGTTTTTGTCTTCATGCTTTTCAATTTATGAATTCCCGGGTAGTAATTTTTTCCTCAACTTGTATATTCAAATTTCAATTATACACGAACATATTTGGTTTAAATTTTCCTTGTTTCACCAAATTTGTTCCTGTGTAGTTTAACTGCAAGTGGATATATATTATAACTATGCTAGGGCGTGATAACAATTCAACAACTGTACATACAGAATTTGAATTTTATGACATTTCCTCATATCCTTCACAGTCACACTGTTTGGACCTCGAGAAAAAGATAAGGAAAATGATGAAAATTATTTAGCAACAGATTCCTTTCTAACAATTTAATTGTTTTGTTTCTTTCAAATTAATTTTCTGGGATCCAAACAGAGGCTCAAAATCTAAGAAAAATGTTATTTAGATCTTCTTTCAATTTCAAGAAAGCTTTGTCTTTAATTCGAATTTCACAATTCTATGAATCCAATTGATCAAAATTAGCTGCATATCTATACAACATGATAAAAGAAAATAAGGGTAACAAACTAAGGCCTAATTCAATTTTGAATGCAGGCTCAGGCTCAGGTTCAGGTATTGCAGAAAAGAAAGCAATTGGAAACAACAAACAAATAGACCACAGTGACACTTCCCTACAATTCACTTCCCCAATTTCTACCACTCAACTGGACATTACCACTCCCATAATAACTCCTACTACTCCTACAATAACTCCAACAATTCCTGTGGCAACCCCACCTGCAACCCCGGTGGCACCGGCCACGACAACATTGTCGCCGCCTGTATCCTCGAGCGCAAGCTGGTGCATTGCTAGCCAAACTGCAGCCCAAACTGCATTGCAGGTTGCATTGGACTATGCATGTGGCTATGGTGGTGCAGACTGTTCAGCAATTCAGACTGGTGGAAGTTGTTATAACCCCAACACACTACAAGACCATGCATCTTTTGCATTCAATCAATATTATCAAAAGAACCCAGTTCCCACTAGCTGTAGCTTTGGAGGAACCGCTGTTGTTACCAGCACTGACCCAAGTAAGTACTGCCTTTTTTCATTGCATATTGAATTATTGATTATGGGTGTTTTAGGAATTAGGACTAAGGAATGATATTGTCCTGTCCCAGTCCCACATTGGTTTGGTTGGTTAGGAGGTATTTACATTTTTTTTTGTTTTTTCCGTCAAATGTTATGAAATATACCTAGTAGGCTCACAGTGTTGGGTATAGAAGGCTAAAGTCCAAACATTAAAAATGGACCATCTTTTGATGAGGTGATGGAGTCTTAATATATGATTTGAAGGTCCAATAACATTTTAATTAGAGTTAATTTTTTAAAGATGGTTTGAGTCCGTTTCTACGGCACAAGATTGATCCTTTTAAGATGATTTCAGCCTTCATGATTTATATGGATTTATTTGGGTTGGATTTTGGTATCTTAATTACAATGGGCTGGGTTTGAGTCCGGCTCTTAGACTCGATCTCTCAACTAAGCCCAACTAGTACTCCCTCCGTCCCAATTTATGTGATTACTTTTCTATTTTGGGATGTCCCAAAATATGTGATTACTTTGACTTTTCAAATTAAAAATTATAATGAATTTTCCATTATACCTTTTTTGTCAAATAACATGGAGAATAAACCTTTCTTTTGGAAGGGTAAAATTAGAACACAGACTTAAAAATATAATAAAGTCAAAGCAATCAATGTATTTCTTAAGCTATGTGTTTAGTCAATGTATGCACATAAATTGGGATAGATGGAGTATAATTTTAGAGTTTGGATATTGCAATCCCAAAGATTGGTTTCTATACCCATATAAATCATTATTCTAAAAATATTTATAGGCAAATTTACCATTAAGGACATCTAAAAAAAAAAAAAAAAGTCCACCTAACTCCAACAAATAGGATTTGAACTAAATTGGGATTGAAAGTATTTTAGGAAATTTGTATTGATCAAATAATGATGTTTAAATATTTAACGGGAGCTAGAGATTATTTAAAGGGGTTGCAATTTCCTCACCCATATATAATTTAATTTTTTTTTAAAAATAATTTAATATGGGCAGTTTTTGGACCTGGCCCAAACATGACCCTGAGACATTGCCTCCTTTAGTACGTCCACTAGCAATTATTTAACCTTTGAAGTCATCACTCCTTGAAGCTTTTTTCCAAGGAAAAGTTACTTTTATTTAAACTTTCGTCTATGAATTTTCATAAAAAAAGGCTTTTAGATCAACTGCTACTCCAGTTTATGTGATGGTACAGTATGCTGTCATTGTACTCCACGTTTGGGTACGAATCCCCAAAGGGTACAGTGCACATTTAATCAAGGCGCATACAATATTTGTTTTAGAAGTTGTTTCACTAACTTGAATATTTATGGTAAATTTTCAAACTAACATCTGATTTTTATTTCTATTTCAGGTTCCGGAACATGTCAGTTTCCATCAACTAGGTGAATTTTCCTAATCATCTCTATTTTCATTCTCATAAGCCTCCTTTTCAATCTAAAAAGGAAAGAAAATGCTTAAAAATACTAAAAGAATGAAATTCTTTTGTATACAATTTGTAGTACCTATTTAATATTTATCTAATTTCTTTTTTCTCGCACTTTTTGAGATCCAAATAAAGCCTTAATTAATTGAGAGAAATCCTTATTGCAGCACAAGTTCATCAGTCTTAAACACAACAAATCCAACTGGATCAACTGTTTTCGGTTCGCAACCTGCGAGTTCCTCCAGCTCAGCAACCGCCATGCCTTGTGGCCTATCACATTTCGCCATCTCAACATGTCTCGCAGTTTTGATAGCTCGAAATCGATTATAAAGCATATGAAAAGTTGCCTAATATATTGCCCATAAGTTTGGCATTTTTTTTTCTTAGACCAGAAAGTATGGATGAGGCAATGCTGTTTGAGTATAGGGACACATATCTAAAGGCCTTAGTTTCAGGTTGAGATTATTTTTACACTTGATCTGTAAATGCCTTGGTGATGGAAGAGAAGAGAGAGAGTAGAGGAATTAAGAAGGATAGCAAATTCTGATGGGTGATTGTAATGGTATAAATACCATGCTTACCTTGCTTCTTTGTAGTGTTAAAAATCAATAACATATTTTTGCAGAGCAAGCCAATTGGGCTTTTGGTTCACTGTTCAATTTAATGACAAAAATGAGAACTAACCTTTTTTTTTTCCCTGTCGACATAAGTCATCATGTGCCTGCTTGGCTGAGGGTTGGGCATAGACTAATCTTTCGAAATGGACGAAATCATCCACAAATCTCGCCTGTCACGATATGATGATAGTCAAGGTGTCAATGTTCGATTGTAAGACTTCCACTTTATGAGACATAGGCCTTGACCACCTAAGCTATTATGGCGAGTTTACAGAAATGAGAAGGTTGGGGAAAGAAATTTGCATTTTGAATATAATAATATATATGCTTATAAAGAAGTTGCTTATCAATGGTTCCGATGGGAAATTACATTTTTCTCCCAAACCATTGCCGTTTTCATATTGACCCCTTGTGGTTTCAATTGCAACAATGTGCTCCCTAAACTATTAGATTGTATCTAATTATCCTCTTCTGTAAGTTAGCCATTTGTTAATATGGAAAAAAAAATGATGTTAGACTTATTATTATTTTTTTATACAGTATTTATCCTAAACTACTAATGTGTCTATAAGCATATCGGAGAAGTTTCTGATTTTTCTTAATATATTTTATTTTTTTATGAATTTTATTTAGTTTATGAAGAAAATAATTCATAAGAATTAAAAAATATAAAGAAAAATCTTGAAACTTCACCGATATACTTATAGACACATTAACAGTTTAGGATAAATATTGTATAAAAAAATAAAGAGTCTAATATCATTTTTTTCCAAAGTTAACTGACAGAATGGGATAATTTGATAATATCTAATAGTTTGGGGGCACATTGTTGCAATAAAAAATATAAGGGGCCAACGTAAAAATGACAAATAATTCAGGAGGGTTGTGTAATTTTCTTTATAAGGAAGTTGCTTGTAGTGAATTGAAATTGAGTATGCAACTCATTGAAAAAAATTGGGATTCAATGCACTAGTAGTCTTCGTACAACAATGTCATCCAAGTCAAATGATTATAAATTTCAATTTCAATGTCCTTTATCAATTTATAAAAGGATTTATTTTGTTTCTGGTCTTTGAGCAGTTTAACAGGCTAAGGGCCCTAAAGGGCACTCATGTTTATTGAAAAATTTTAAAATCAAAAGTTCTTTAATAATATTTAAACGAAAAGTTGCTTTGAACAATGACTTTTGGTCAATTTGGAAATTCCTTCATAAGTCTATTCTAGTAGCTAATAATTCGGTTAAAAAGGATATAAGGGTGAATGTGATAACCCAAAAATTTTAATATGCTTATTTTCATATTTTATAGAAATTTGGGGTGTTTATGTAAATAAGAATGTTTGGTTTTACAAACAATTCTATTTATGCCAAACCAATCCCCATTTTTATTTCTCTTCAAAAACCGTGACCAACCACAATTTATTTTCATTTGGAATTAGTCTTGAGAGAGATTAAGAGAGTGAGCCGTGAGAGGGCCGAGTGTAGAGGAGCTGCATCCACCGGCCTTGCCGGATCTTCGCCAGAAGCTTGCCGGAATCGTCCTTTCTTCCATTAAAGGTAAGTTCAAGCTTACATGCTCACATTTTCCATTCCTTTTTTCTTCTCCTCTCTCGAGTACTTCTCTAATTTTGTCGAGTTTTAAAATGTTATCACCTTGCTTGTGGATTTAAACGAGTTTATTTATGAGTTTAAACTTTGATCTTTTAAGCTATGGTGGGTTTTTATCAATTTTAATTTTAAACGGTAGATTGCATGTCTTTGGACTTGCTTGCATGTAGATCCAAGTATGTAATGAGTTTCTGGGCTAGATTTTAATACACATGCAGGATTTGGTTTATCTCATAAATTTTTCAAGCATGCATGCACGATCATGGTCTTTGGGTTGTGTCTTGTTGTTCAAATAGTGAATTGAGGCTGTTAACAAGTGATCCGTGGCTGGGTTTGGTTTGCAGGCCAGATTTGAAAGTTCATTTTGAGTTTTAAATGACTGACTTGGGTTTTGATTTCTGCATATATGTTCAAGGATGAAATCGTGGGTTTTTAAAACTTTCAAATATTTAAATCTTGATGGATTCCATGTAATCAAGCTTGCATGTGTTAAATTTAGTTTTGTGAGGTTTGTTTGTGAGTAGATTTATGATTTTGGAAGGTTTAATGTGGATCTTTGAAGTCTTGGTTGAAGAATTTTGGAGAGTAGCAGCCATGCTGCTCGTGATTTTTCTGCAGAAATACCCTCTATCGATATAGCTTTTCAGCCTATCGATAGGGCTATGCAATTCTTGGTTTCAACAAAAACACATTACCGATAATTGCCAAGGGCATTATCGGTAATGGTGGTCTTCAACATCCCATTTTCCTTCATTTTCTTTTCCCTTAAATCTTGTTTTCTTCATAACTTTTGTATGCGGACTCCGATTTGAGCGTATTTTATATGCACAGAAAGCTTACGAAGTCTAGTTTCTATATTTTATGGTTTTGAGGTCAAATTATATTTGGATAGAGAGTTATTTTGGTAATACCAGATTTACCCTCTCGTTTATTCGTTGGTTTTCTAAGGCTTGTTTCCTAAACCACTTGGCTTTTAGCCATGGGGTTTGGCATGCAATGCCAAAATCATTCTTGGGGATGTGTTTTGAAAAATCGTTAGACCTTTGGGTTAGTATTTTTGGGGCTTTTGATCCTTAGGCTCGTGAGTGTTTGGTTTTGAGGAAAGGATTGTTTTGCTTTTGGGGTTTTAGAATCCTTTGTGCTTTATTTTGATTACTTCTTTAGCATTGTTTGCCTGTTATTCTCAGTTTGAAATGTCCTTTGAAGGACCACTTACATTGGGTGCATGAGCATTGCATTTGGGAGGCTCGTGGAGCCACAAAGGGTTGGAAAACACAGCTGCATTGAATAAGTAACCTTTTATTATTAATGATGATATGATTATTTTAATATCTGTTTTGAGAACTTCGAGAATATTAAACTCATTTAAATGCTACGATTTATGATTGCTTGAGAACCTTTTTGTTTATCAAATTATCAAATAGATACATGAAATATACTGATTTGAGAACTGTTATTGTGTGGCATATTTATGAAATGAAGCCAAGGCACAGAATTGTAAATTTTCGAGATCTTGTCTATACTTTTTGGCAAATTACCTAGAAATGGATGTAATGTTTATATAAACTGGGGAACAATCTCTTTGACTATATGTTTTATGGAAATTTTTAAAAAGGCATATGGTGACATTACTTTTGTAAATACCTTGAGATTCTTGGTCTATAATCATATGCCTGTTTTCTGAACTGAATTACAATTGAAAAGATGATGAGATATTCTAACTAGTTGTTCCCTTGATTTTGGATTGAACTGAAGGTTTGGAAATGAATACGATATTCATAACTATGATTTGATAATGTATCCACACTTGAAACAAGATTTTGCCTTAAAAACTGTTTTCTATAAATGATGATGGAAATGGATGTTCTTTGAGAATGATGTATATATCAATATCTGGAATATGGTTCTGGCTTGGTTTGTATCACATGGAGCCCATGGTCCTGGGTGGAGCCTTAGTGCGGACCCGAAGCTTATAGCCTCGTAGTGGCTCGACAGTTGATTGTGCAAGATAACAGTCAGTATCCTCGAGAGGTCAGACCCCGTAGTGGTCGGTTTTGGTGATACTGGTACCAATGGCTTGTTAGCCAAGAACCAGTAAATTGTAATACGTTCGCGAGCCTGGTTTCGATGGACATGCGATGGACATGGATGTTCTGTGAAGCATGTGCTGTCGGTTTGTTATTATGATGTACCTTGATATGGATCTTTGACATATGGAACTGCTTGGTATATGTTTTTCACTAAAAGACCACACAAGTTTATAACTGTTTTAATTACTGTTTTATAAACGTTATGGAAACTCTGTTTATTTAAATATTCCATGTATCACTGTATTATTGTTATTAGTAGAGGTTACCTTATTCATACTGAGCAAGTTGAGGCTCACCCCTGCTTTTTATGCAGCAGATTTTAGGTTGGCTTGGAGTTGCATTCTTGGTTTGGACAAGCCTCTGCTTGAGGGTTGTTGGTTAGCTACATGGTAGATTCTGCATTAGGACTCGCATAATTATGAGATGTGTATTATTTATATTTCCTTGATTATTGGGATTTGTCACTATTTGTGACATAGCCTATTTGCAACATAGCCTATTTGCCAGGGATGTTGGCATTATTAAAATTTGATTTATTATTAATTTATAAGACGTTTGGGATGGGGCATGTTATTTTTGAATTTTTTTGAGTACGGGGCGGGGGTGGGGACGGGGTTAAAAATATTTACCCCATCAGGGTACGAGGTGG
>JAESVK010000742.1:88175-154315 GCA_017140935.1 Hamamelis virginiana
GGTGGGGACGGGGTTAAAAATATTTACCCCATCAGGGTACGAGGTGGGGACGGGTTTACAATGCCCCGTCCCGTTACCTTGTCCCGCCCCACCTATTTATTCATGCCCCGCAGGGATTCCCCATTCCGGTTATATAAATTTTATATTTAAAACATATAATTTTATATTATTCATAAATTATATTTTATATATTCTATTATATATAATATAGAATTTAAATTATTAATGACCTCCTAACTTTTATGTCCCTCCCATCAATTTTAATATTTTTAACCATTTTTTAATGACATTGATTACTTAATTTTCTCCCATCTTAGTGATTTTACTAACAATCTAACATTTTCTAGCCACTATTATATATTGATTGCACCATATCGTTGTATATTTCTATTGCATTATTCCCATCATTTTGTGCATACCTGAGCCATTTTATTTATAAATAGATGCTTTTTATGTTTTCTTATTTTTCCATGCCTTGTAGGAAAAGTGCAATAAATGGATGTTTTTTGCATGCAAAGTTGGAGCTTGGAGTCAAGCCTTAGAAGTCTTCAAAGGTCATGGGACTTATGTGACATACTTCTAAGTGTGTCTAGATGCCACATATCAAATTTCAAAGCTAAATTCCAAATGGTTTCGGAGATATGAGCAAAAGAAGTCAAGAAGTGCAAAATCTGACCAATCTGGGTATTCTAAAAATACTGTTTTTATACAGATTGAATTAGACAATGAGACCACCATGTTTAGAAAGTGGATTTCTAAAGCTTTCCAATGATATAAAGATCATCCAAATCCGACTTTGGACGATAGAGATATGACCATTTGAAGTCGGAGGCATTCACAAGGCATTTTAAGGCATTTTTGGAGAATCTGAGAGAGGTGGTACCGGTACCAGGTATTTAAAATCAGTTTTTAAGCTCCAGAAACATTTTGCACCGGTACCAAAACCCATGGTACCGATACCAAGGCCCGAAAACTACGTTTTTCAGCTGTAAATTGCCTATTTGTTGAGGGGGCAATGTAGGGATTTCAATGGCACTTTAGGGCAACTTTTGGGGGCTTTTCAGCCATTTTGAAGGGCTCCTCCATTGTTCTCTTAGTTTAGGGTTAGGGTTTTAGTTGTTCTTCATTTTTTTTAGCTTAGGAGTAGCTTAGTTTAGTGTTAGTTTTGCATATCCTTTGTTCATTTCATTTGTAAGCTTTAGTTTAGGTTGTTTAATCTTTCATTTGGTTGTTAAACTTTGTATTTTCATTCTCAAGTAATATAAATAGCTTTCATTTCAAGTTTCTTACATTTATGATTCATCAACTAGCTTTAATGCAGTTCTAAACCTCAAGGTGGGTTCTATGGTGGATTTCCTCTACAAACCCTAGGTAAATGGTGTTCTCTCTCATTTCAAAAGCTTTCAATGTTAATGGAATGATATTTAATCCTCTCTTATCTTGTGAACCCTTGTGGTGTCATATTCCTGACCATTGTATGACCAGTAAGTTGTTGTATTTTGGTTCTTAAGCACACATGCATGCCATATGTTTGCTAAAATATCAAAGAGAGTGTTGAGCTTCATTCTATCAATTGTGTCACTTTATTTTAGATTGAGTATAGAGTAAATGATTTTTGATTGAGTATATGTTTGAGAAATCATATATCAAATGTTTGGAAGGAATGAATCCATAGGACTCATCTGTTTTAATTTAAGTAGTTTGCTTTTGCAAGTTGTCATCATTTAGCATAAACAAACACTCATCAATCAAAACCCCCATGATTTTACACTTTCTTTGCATTCATTGGGTAGCAACACCTAAGAATCATTTAGACCTATTCCACTCCCTGTGGATATGACCTACAGGCTCCCTTAGTATTATTGCTTGACGACCTGTGGACTCTTATGCTTGGGAATCTATTGCGCACCTCATTTTTAGTTCAAGCAATTGGCGCCGTTGCCGGGGAATGGCGAGCATTCTAAGTGATCCAACAAGTTCGGTAAGTTCTTCTCATTCTTTTTGTATATAATTGTGTAAATAGTAGTTGTAGTTGTTTTTAATTTTTTTTTTTTAAAAAAAGTTTATCCAAGACCCAACCTCAATGCAAGGAGGACATGAATGCACATTTCTGTAGTGCATTGGGACATAACAACCCTCCACAAATAATGACATTGAAGGATTGTATAATCCAAAATTTGAGAATGTTAAGATTGTTTCCCAAAGTTGAGGAGGCTTGTGCCATTTGTGAGACATATGGGCATTCCACTAATGGTTGTTCTAATATCCCCATGTATAGGAGAGTCTTCCTTGAGCAATCTAATGCTCTTAATCAACATAGTAACCCAAATTTTGATTGGAGCAAGGGTTACGAGGTTAATCCTTAAGAGCCACAGAATTACTATTCCTTTCTTGACCAACTAAATTATGAGTATGATGGTCAATCCACCTATTTTGATGGTTATGGATATCAAGGGTTTGACTTAAACCTAGACCAAGGTTATGCCCCACCACCCTATCCAATGGGTCAACCATTTTGCCAACCATCTCAAGAACTACCTCAAGTGAGCTTGGATGACGTTTTAGAACAATTATTAGAAAGCGAAAAGGCTAATGCCCAAGCTATTGATGAAATTAGAAATGAACTTACCAAGTTAACCAATTTATTGGTTGTGTTTCAACAAGAGGATAACTTTCCTTCACAACCCGAAACAAATTTTCATGGTCAACAAGGTGAGGAAGTTTTTAATGACATTAATAATCATCTAGAGCAAGATAATGCAATCCCCACACTAAGGAGTGAAAATTTTGAAAATTTTTCTTTGAAAGACTCCCTTAACGAGTCAAATGTGAATCGTAGTGATAGTGATGTGCCTCAAGATCTAAAGATTAATTCTGCTAGTTTGGAGGTGAGTGTTGTGTTGGAAGAGAAAGAGTGGGTGCCACGTAGGTTTGAGGAGTTAACCCCTCACTCTTTTAAAGATGAGCTTTCATCCTTAACATCCACCACCTGCACTTGATTTGATCCCAATACCTTATATTTTAAAATTTGTTCCATCAAGCAAAAATAAAGTTTTTCAAAGAAATAACAAGGGCATTCATAAGGATATGGTGGAAGAAGTTGCTCACAACTTCTTGAATGAGTTCTCTACTCTTGGGGACTCAATTAAGAAGTGTTTGGAAAAGAGGAAGCATATCCGAACAGTTTTTGATCCTAATGGACAGGATATGTTTATAGTAGGTTGAACATAGTAGATTTTATCTTCCTTATTTAGTCATTTTTCATTTCTTTTCTTTCTTAATTTTATTTACTTGTTATTGTGAGCATACTAACCTTTTTCACAGGTTATAGAGGATTAACGCAACAGATACAGGTGCTTTCATTCTTTCTCCTTTTCATTGTGTCTTTAATGCTTCTCTTTGCATTCATTGAAGACAATGCACAATTCAAGTTGGAGGGAGAGGTTTACACTTGTTGTTCATACATGTAAAAGGTAGTTTTGTTCATATTTAGGTAGTTTTTGTTATTTTTTGTTATTTTTTTTCTTTCAGTCATTCCCCTACTCACTTTGTATTTTTGAACATGTTTCAATATGTGTATGCTTATGTGAATCTATAAATCTCCAAGTCGTGCCTTGTTTTGAGCATATACTTTTGTGTAGGTGATTTTCCTTTAATGCACATGCACAAATTATTCATTATACATTTTCAACCAAATAATGACATGCTTAAGCTTTGTAATCCTTGTTTATTTTTGTTGTTCTCTCTTACCATGTATTTTTGTATTTTTTTTTTTTTGTTCCACCACCATCGTTCCCTATGTTTGTTTAACATATGCATGATTAATAGTTTTGTTGCACATTGTATACACATTTATGATTCATGGAAAAGGATCATAGGCATTCTTTGACTATTTGAGCCTTAATTCTTTCATGTCATGTTGCCGCTAATACCTAATTTTGAGCCTTCAAGTTTCATTTTCTTGGCCAGCTTAGGAAGCCCAAGGGTAAATGTTAGGTGGTTAAGTCTTGGATGAATTGTGTTCGTTTGTTTAAGTTGTTTTTAGTTATTTACATGTGTGTTTCAGTGTTGTGTATGCCAAGTCTCAAGTTTGGATAGATTATCATTGGAAGGGAAATGAAGTTTGTAATGATTGGTGATGTAAGGGTTGAATAATGCAACCTTGAAAAAAAAATGAATGAAAAAAGAAATAAAAAAGAAAAGAAAAATGAATAAAAAAAAAGAGAAAAATGAAACAAAAGAAAAAAAAAAAAAGAGATTGCAATAACTAAAAGCCCTAAATCCTTTCATTCCCATTTCCTATGTACTTAAGATTTTTATGCTACAATTGGTTGGCACATTGTTCTTGTTCATTGTAGGTTAAGTTTAGTTGTTGTAATTGTGGGTAGTTTTGTGTTGTGTATAGTTTGTGTTTGTGTTATAGTAGTTTTGTGTTTTTAGGTTACATTGTTGTGTATGTGATGGATGGGTAGATAACCTATACCACATTATAAAACCATTACATTTCTTGTTGTTATCCATCCTTGAACCTAAAGGCATTATTGAGCAACATAAGACCTATTTGATTCCATGAATGGCTTATGTTTAGCTTTTGTTGCAATTTTACTATCTCTTGTCTTTATGTATGTTGTTGTTCATTTCCCATTCTTCACTTATTTCCATGTATCTCTAGCACATATAACTTCTCATGTTTGTATTACAATCTATCCACTTAAGTAGCACCCTCTCATTCACACATTACTTATTAATTAAATCATTTCTTTTGCGAATGATTGTTGTTCAAAGTGTTACTTCGTTGTGTTTCTTGTTGTTCCCATCTTGTAGCTTAAGCTTGATGTATTCAATGGTTTGAAATAAGTTTGAATGGTTTTCTTCACGAACACAAGGATTTTATTTATGCAAATCTAGTTCAAACCATTGCATAACTTATAAGAAGATAGATTTCTTTGCATGCCCATTTTGTTGAAATTTGTTCTTGACATTTGTGAATAAGGGGAATGTACTATTTTTGTTTATGGGTGTCATTTCTGCAAACCCTCACGAGACTACAACTCGTTCACTAGGGGGAACCTAGGGGTTTAAAGGCTTATTGTATACGCTAAATGCAATCGCGATTTCCTGCGAAAGTGAATTAGTTAGGTTTGTTTATTTTGTTTAGCTTTTGTTTTTATGGTAGTTCTTGCTGGGGACTAGCAAGGTTCAAGTTGGAGGGGGGGTGATTGCACCATATAATTGCATATTTCTATTGCATTATTCCCATCATTTTGTGCATACTTGAGCCGTTTATATTTATAAATAGATGCTTTTTATGTTTTCTTGTTTTTCCATACCTTGTAGGTAAAGTACGATAAATGGATGCTTTTTGCATGCAAAGTTGGAGCTTGGAGTCAAGCCTTGGAAGTCTTCAAAGGTGATGGGACATATGTGACATACTTCTAAGTGTGTCTAGACGCCACATATCAAATTTCAAAGCTAAATTCCAAATGGTTTGGGAGATATGGGCAAATGAAGTCACGAAGTGGAAAATTTGACCAATCTGGGTATTCTAAAAATACTATTTTTATACAGATTGAATTAGACAATGAGACCACCATGGTTAGAAAGTAGACAATGAGACCACCTTAGGAGACACACAGTCATCGTAAGGGTGGACTTGCTCCCTATTGGCTGCCTACGTACTTTACCAGTGTCCTGATAGAGATCAAAGTCTAGTTCGAACACCTAGGATTCTCCTATTGTAATGAACTACACCATCAAAAGCATTCTACCTTATCTAAGACTCTATCTTCGAGAGTTTGTTTTTGTTTAAAGTACTTTAACATTCAATAGACTCCCAATGAACCTGGAACTCTATTAAAAGATAATTCTTATCCTTTATAATTCAAATGCAATCACAACTCTTTTCAAAGTGGGAGTTTCATCCCGAAACAACTTCTTGAGTTGGGAAACCTTCTCGAAGATAGACTCCTAAACAAGCTAGAATTCCTAATTTGATGTAGTTCCTACAACAAAAGAGAATCCTAAGTGGAGTCAAGTGACTCCCCTAGCCTAAAGTCCCTAACTACAACCTAAGTTAGTCTAAACAGCCTAGAATACTAAAATAAAGCATGCTGCAAATTCTGGAAAATATATGAAAATAATAACTAAATTAAACACACCATGCATGAAAATGCTCCTAAATGAAAACTAATTCAACTATGTGAACCTAGGCATATTTCTAAGTTGAATTTGGCCCTAAAAATGGCTTTTAACTTACATTAAAGCTACTTTTAAATTCTGGACAGAATTAAAAGTCCCTTTAAATGTGAATTAAAACCCTTGAAAATACCAAGTTAAAAAAATGTGAGAATGATCTAGAATGCAACTTAACACAATGTAGTAAATTATCCTACATGTTTTTATGCAAAAATATGACTTAACAATGGTAATTGAACCATTTTAAAGCAGTTATTCAAATCTGTACATATTTGAATAATTACTTTAAATTGTCTAAAGACCATAATTAATCCATCAAATAATCATAAAATAAAGTCCTAATATGCATACTAATATGGAACAACAAATACTTATGCAATTCATCCAAAAATAACATACATTGATGCTCAATATAATCAAATTACACACAATGTAAGGGACTCACCTTAGCTCGCTCCCTCGAACACAATTCATATATCAATCAATGCATAATATCCCAAAATGATAAGATTCACCAAATAAGAGTAACAATCGTGCTATATTTAAAGAATCAAGACACAAGTATGTTAGAGGTATGCCCTAAAACCAATCCTAAAGAGCATATCTATTTCATATTAAATTAATTAGAAGGTATTACTTGTCGTTTATATATTCAATTATATAAACAATAATGTCCATGAATAAATGATAAGAGAAATATGTATCTCAAGATGTTGAGATATGAAGACTCATATTTCCCATACACATTTATTCTTAAAAGGTTACTGCTCATAGGTTTATTAAAGAGGACATTTACTAAACTGACAAGAGTAGCATAGATTTAAACCGACTCCAGTGCGAGGATAGGTAGTCTTTCCTATCAGTGTAGTAACACTTAGGTTAATCTGTGGGTGCATATTAGAGAATATGTACACTGAACATGATATGCTAGAATATTCTTATGGAGATTAAGTTAAAGGAATATTCTTCTGTTACGTCTATTTACTTGGTAATCCTAAGACCTGAGACATAATGGATGTCTTATGCCTGAATTGTTAGGGTTTGATAGTGTCTTATACAATCTTAACCCTAAGGTTGTAGTCGATACTCATTGGCTCTAATAAGTCATGCATGGAGACAATGAGTGGTCAATAAGGAATCATCATTCTCATTATTATGAGAGAGAATGTCAGGGTCATTTTTCAAATGTAACTCTCAATGTGAATCTCTGGCCAGAGTGATAGGTGAACTATGAAAGTGTTTTATAGGGTTCATCTTATTGAGATTATACATTGAAGAACATATGACAAAATGTTGAGATAGGGTTTTGACTTATATCCATACCCTAATTATCTTTACTATGACATTAGGGGATGAAGGATTAAGTAACAAGAAGGGTTCATATAGTTCTGCTATTCACCCACACCTAGGGCATGTCATGACACATTGCTAGACGTCACTCATGACCAGCGAAAGCCTATTGATAAAGTGTTATCAATGAGGGCAAAATTGGAATTGTTCCAATTGAACCTTAAATAGAAAGTTTCTATTTTAGGAGACATGCAGATGTCCCTATTCACTGCTAGGTTGGGGTGAACCCAAAGGGTCACACACAATAGAATTTAAGAGTGCTTTTTAATCTATGAGAGGGGTTGATTGCTCTGCAATCAATGCATTTATTGAGTCTTTTTGACTAATTATCACTCTCTTATGCTTGAACTTTGTTATTTGATAGCCATAAATCATGAACTTAAGAATTTTCTCGTGTTTTGTAGGAACTCTTCATAACGGAAGCATTTTGAGCACACTCGAGATTGTTTTTCCGCATTCGTCCTTGGATGAAGCTACTAGAGGAATTATTGGGAAGGGAAAACACTCAAAAGGATGCAAGGAAGCACTTGAGCACCTTCTGGAAGCACAAACGAAGCAAACAGAGCTTTTTGGAATGGATAGATAGTTGGCCTATCGATGGCCTATCGATAGCCAGAGTAGCCGGCCTATCGATAGGCAGTGATCTTGCTGATTCAATTTTGTGCCCCTATCGATAGGGCATACCTTGCCTATCGATAAGGCCACTTCTTGGGGTCGTGCCCGCGATTTTTTACTGCCTTTTTGAGTTATTTATGGAGAGTTTTAATTTAGTAGGTTTGTTGGGAAGTATATAAGCTTTCTTTTCTGAGTTGTTAAGCATCAATCAATTACCCTAGCCTCTGTGACAGTTGCTCTTTCTCTACCATCTCTCTCTTATCTCTCTCATAGCATTCGACCGAGATTTTGGCTGCACATGGAAGGAACGAAGACCTTCGGTGATTCAGCCCCGATCATGAGCAGCTAAACTCTTCTCTTTAGGTGTAGATGAAGCTTGGTTAGTGGTTTGATTATGTTTTGATTAAGGTTTATGGTTTTGTAATAGGTTTATGATAATTACAACTCTGAGAGATTGCCATTCTATGCAATCCGTTTTTCAATGATTTTATATATTTGAATGTGAAGGTTTTCTGTGATTTCTTTCATATTAGTTGTGCAATAGTATCGATTGGATATACTTAGGTTCATATAGTCTGTTCATGCTTAACTAGGATAACCTGTGCATGCTTCGCTTGACAGGTTATGCCTTGTTTGAATGAGTTTACTACGTGAACAAGAGTATAATATATTTAATGGTTTAATCATGTAGTTTAGATCATCACCGGTCATAAACGATTGCAAAACCTTTACGTTAATCATATGCATAATAATTCCCTAACTAAAGTGGATTCGAAACCCGAGGTTTTCCTTTAATTTGAATTAATCATTTATTTTATATCCTTTAGCTTAAACATACAATCAACTCTAAAATCAAGAAATTGTTTGGTAACTAAAATCGGATTCATAATAACTTCTTGTAACTCAGCTATTAGTCCCTGTGTTCGACACCCGTGCACTGATTACTTTTCTAACGAATTGAGGTTTTAAGCACGAGTATTTTATAAATTTAAATATTGATCACGAACAAGGAAATAACCTCCCTTGTTTGGACTGATCAGGGGTAAGTTTCCAATTAAAATGCATATTAAAAGGACAGTGTCATGAGCTACGAGGACCTGATTCTCCACAAACGTCAAACAATTTGTCATAGTTTCTTCGAAATAGACATTAAAGTGGAGATACGTAGGTAGCCCATAAAGTTACATTGGGTGCGGTCCAATTCTTGTGAAAACACTAAGTGTTGAGTTCAAAATTAATTTATCATGGGCAATTAGTTTGAAACTAAATAAATTGAAGACATTTAATTCATAAGGGTAAATAATATCTTGAAATTTATGAACATGCCATTAACATCTTGCTGCTTCTTTGTTTCTTGACATTTTGGGAGGTTTGTCACTTCCTAAAACTTCTTGTGTAGCTTTATTTTTGGTATCACTTATTTGAAAAGTTTTACCTTTATGAAGATTTTTATATCCCTAATATTTTGTTCTTTTTTTAAATCCCGAAATTTAGTGATATTTGGTGGAATTGGTAAAATCATTTGACATGAGCCTAGCTAAGAATCTCTAACAAGGCCCATTGCCTGAGCCTTTCTCGAAACCCTTTTGAGCTCTCCAACTATGTCGTTGAACTCTGTTGGAATCCCTCTTGCCCATTATTGAAAAATTCATTGGTTTTGACAATCCTATCCATTTGATCGAAGTTACATAAGCCAGTTTGCTTGACCATCCAAAATGAAAGCTATCAGAAAGAAAACAACAGAATTCAATGAACCTTTGCAACTATTGAGGTGGCATAAAAGATGTATTTTGGGTTGACACCGAGATAGAAATGCGAGTATAATCCAAGGAAGGGATGCACATCATTACGTTTGAAGAAGATACATGAGGTTATGAACCCCAAAGGATGTAGCCATCAGAATCAGAGTTGATATTGACTTTAGATTCCACTTTGAGATCAAATGATTCAAGCCAAAGTGTTTAAAAAAAATCCTCACACTTTTGTTTTTATAAATTCTTCAAAAAAAAAAAAAAAAAAGCTTTCGAAAGGTCCTTTTGGTTGTTTTTGAAAATGAGTGATATATGTGAGCTCCTTGTGTTAGTCCGTCTCTCCTCAAGGTACTTTTACAGTACCTGCACTAGAAAGTTATTAAGCTAGGCTTCCTTGTCATAGGTGTCCTTGAGTTGAAGTTAGGTTACAATGTGAGAAAAGATGAGCTGAGAATACCATAGAATTTGGGGATGTGATGGAGAGTTGTAAAGATTTGAAAATAATGGGTGAATCCCAAATGCAAGAATCATAGAGATGAATTCTAATTTTGATGTGTAGAGTATCTTAGAAAGTAATTGGAAATAGTTTGAATAGATGAAAGCCAGTCCGAATTGACGAGAAAGAGTGAATAAAATTCACATGGTTGATATTGATGATAATTTGCAAGAGAATGATACGAGAAGATGATTTGATTCATGAATGAGAAATAGGGAAGGGTTTGTACATGCAAAGATGAGAATTGAGTAATTGTGAATGGGAAAGTTCACATGAAATGATAAGTTTTTTGGTTGAAAACCATGAGATATGGAAATAAATGATGAAATTGGTGTATAAGCAAAGTTTGTAATCATGAAATGATCATAAATACAAGTGAAGTGATGAGACTGTGAGGCCCATAAAGGGGATTGCGAGGGTAAGATAACCCATGGAAGGTATTGAATGTGAAGGGCCCATCATGGACGCCTAAATTAATAAGATTTTGTGAATTGCATGAGATGTTGAGAAATATACATGGAATGTATATAAGAATAAGTTAAATGATACCGATGATGTTGTGGAATGCATATGTTGGTGATAATATGAAGTTATCAAAGGAATATTGGCAAGATGAGATTATTGGAAGTGTGTGTGTGACTTCTAAGAGGACTGTGATACCCTAAGATAAGATAATTGGAAATGTGTGTGTGAGATTTCCTTTTAAGATAAGATAATTGGAAATGTGTGTGTGATTTCCTCTAAAGATAGGATAATTGGAAAAGTGTGTGTGATTTTCTCTAAGATAAGATAATTAGAAATATGTGTGTGTAATTTTCTCTAGGATAAGATAATTGGAAATGTGTGTGTGATTTCCTCTAAAGATAAGATAATTGGAAATGTGTGTTAGATTTTCTCTAAGATAAGATAATTGGAAATGTGTGTGAGATTTCCTCTAAGATAAGATGATTGGAAATGTGTGTGAGATTTCCTCTAAGATAAGATGATTGGAAATGTGCGTGAGATTTCCTCTAAGATAAGATAATTGGAAGTGTGTGTGTAACCTCCAAGAGGACTGCGGTCCCCTAAGATAAGATGATTGGAAATGTGTGTGTGATTTCCTCTAAGATAAGATTATTGGAAGTATATGTGTGACTTCCAAGTAGGATTGAGGTCCCCAGGATAAGAATATTTGTAACGCCCCAACCTGACTATTATACCGACCATCTCGGGTAGGTCGACACGTGTCAAGATAGAGGTACAACCTGACCTGCTCATTCATACATCCTCATGAGAGCCAAGAAATATGTATATATATTTAACAATATGATATGTCATGCTCATACGAATGTCCCAAACGTCTTATGTATTTATAATAAATCAAAAGATAATAATGCCAACATCCCTGGCATATAGGTTGTGCCACAATCAAAGACAAATCCTGATATTAAGGAAAATATAACTAATACATTCCTCGTAATTATGTAAGTCCTAATGCAGAATAGTGCATGCAGTAATCCAATAACCCTCGAGCAGAGACTTGTCCAAACATGAATGCAACCCAAGCCAACCTGAAATCTGCTGCATAAAGCAGGGGTGAGCTTCAACGTGCTCTGTAGGAATAAGGTAACCTCTACTAATAACAACAATACAATGATACATGGAATATTTTTAAAGAAACAAAGTTTCCATAACGTTTATATAAACTTGTGTGGCCTTTCAGTGAAAATAATTAATTAAGTTGTTTCATATGTCAACTATTCATCTCATGTGCCTCACCATATCATCCATGTCCATCGAAACCAGGCTCGTGAGCGTATTACAAGTTACTGGTTCTTGGCTAACAAGCCACCGGTACCAGCGTAACCGAAACCGACCACTACGGAGTCTGACCTCTCGAGGATAACCGTTCAGTTGCCTAAAACACACGGCCAACTGTCGAGCCACTACGGAGCTATAAACTTCGGGTCCGCACTAAGGCTCCACCCAGGACCATGGGCCCTTATAAAGAAACCTCCCTGTGATACAAACCGAGCCAGAACCATGCATAGCAGCAAGAATATATATATACTTTCATACCAATTTCCAAAGCGAGCAGGTAAAGCTGTAAATAAGTGGCATATAAACGTATCAAGGCATTTTTCTAAAATCATTGATAATCCACCATCAATTATAGAAATAAGTTCTTAAGACAAAATCGTGTTTCCAGTGTAGATACAGTATAAAATCATAATTCATGAATATCGTATTCATTTCCAAACCTTCAGTTCAATCCAAAATCAAGGGGACAACTAGTTAAAATATTTCATCATCTTTTCAGTTGTAATCTAGTTCAGAAAACAGGCATACGTTTATGAACCAGAATCTCAAAGTTATTTACCAAAGCAACGTCACCTTATGCCTTCTTAAACATTTCCTTAAAAACATATAGTTAAAAGGTGGTTCCCCATTTTATATAAACATTCCATCCATTTCTAGATGATTTGTCAAGAAGCATAGTAAAGATCTCAAAAGTCACAGTTCTGTACTTTAGCTTCATTTCATAAAAATGCCACACAATAACAGTTCTCGAATCGTTATATTCCATGTATCTATTTAACCATTTGATAAACGAGGTTCTCAAGTATTCATAAACCATAAAGTTCGAATGTGTTTAATATTCACGAAGTTCTCAAACAGATATAAAACAATCATATCATCATTAGAAGTAAAAGGTTACTTATCCCTACCTTAATGCAACGGTGTTTCCAACCCTTTGCGGCTCCACGAGCCTCCCAAATGCAATGCTCGTGCACCAATGCAAGTGGTCCTCCAAAGGACCCAAATCAAATCTGAGAAACAAACAATAATGCCAGCAAGAAGGATCAAAAGAAAGAACAAGCATCCACAGCTTCAAAGTAAAGCAATACGACTCTCAAAACTGCTCACTCGCGACCCTATGGGTCAAAACCCCAAAATGCCACAACAAAAGACTCAAAACTTCCAAGACATGCTCCCAAGTGTGTCAAACTACCACACATTGAATTCCATGGCCAAAAGAAAAGTAAAAAGGAAGAAACAGGCCAAAGAAGACAAAGTGCACACACGAGGGGCAAACCTGGTATTACCAAAATAACTCCCTCTCCACAAAGAATTTGACCTCAAAACCTCAAAATTTAGAAAGTAAAACTCGAGAGCTTTCCGTGCATATAAAGTACACGGAAATCGGAGTTCATATGCAAAAGTTATGCCTAAAACAAGAAACAATGAGAAAATAGAGAAATTTCCAGCCACCAACATGCATTACCGATAATGCATGCCTAGCATTATCGGTAATGAGCTTGTTTGTTGCTATCCACGGACTGCCATGGCTGCCATCCTTGACTCTCTTCCATCTAAACACCTCAATACCTCAAAATCAAACTTTTAAATCATAAATACAACATCACTCAACCTTAAATAACTTGAATCTTCACAATTCTCTATGATTAATAACTTGACCAATAACTTGACCAACAACAGTTTTCAAGAGAAGAGATTTAAAACCCAAAAACATAGTATAAAAGTTTTTGAAAAGTATTTATCAAGCTTTAAAAGCAAAAACCCGAAAATCCCAAATCATTATTGCGTGTAAAATGTAAATCTCTTTAACTTAGCAAAACCACCATCATTTCCTTAGATTCATCCACAAAGCTTCTTAACCAAACCCAAATCTTCCAAATATACTTAATTAAGAGAAGTTCTCCAAAGATTTACAAAAATCTCAACTTTATACCCATAATCGTGCATGTATGTTTTAAAAATCCAAATTAGTTTTTCATGTCTGTAAAAACCAAGCTAAATCATTTTATTAAAACCCCCTTAAAGCTCAAAATAGCATCTCAAAACTTAAGTGAACACTTCTTGTAGTATAACTTAACATGATTTGAAAACAAATCTAAAAACCAAAGCTTGAAACAAACCAACTATGGCTCATTAAATCTGGACATGTATGTGAACTCAAACCTACCATAACTCAAATCCTTCCATTATGATAGAAAAATACAGAGGAAAGAATGCAAGAAAATGAGACTTGCAAGCTTGAACTTACCCTGAAAATGGCTTGATGCAGCAGCTCAACATGCGTATTGAGACAGACCCAAAACCCACAATTAGTTTTCATACAAACAGATTCCATCTCAACTCAACCCCATGGCCATGAATCAGACTTCCAAGCTTACAATATCTACAAAAATCCCACACTAAATCATGGATCCAAACCCAAGGTTCTTCAAGATCGGAAGTACATGAAGAAGATGAAGGAAAAGAGAAGAACTTACCTTTTGAATGGCGACGGAGAGAAATCCGGCAGCTCCGGCAAAGGTCGAGCTGCACCACTCTCTCTCTCTCTCTCACTACACTCTCCCTCTCGGCCACTGTAACACCCCACACAGGGTAACCCCTATGCGGAAATGCCACAGTGACATAAAACACCAAGCGCTTATCTTTTGAGTAATTTCTTTTTTTTTTTTTTAAATTAACACAATTTAAAACAGTTTTTTCAAAATACGCGTGCGGAAGTCTTTAAATAATTTTTTTTTCAACATCTCAAAAATTAAAGATAGCGCTGAGTACTAGTTTGTATCATGAGTACAGTCCCGTAATGTACTCGAATTCCAGAAACATCCATTTAGTTTACTGAGTTGGATAGAGTCTCATGCTGATAATGTGTCATCATCTTAAAGAAAACACATAGCAGAAAAATAAACAAACACCAAGATTTACGTGGTTCGGCAAAATTGCCTACGTCCACGGTGAGTCCTTTTTATTATTGAGAATCATATTACAAGAATACAATATCTTCTTTTGTCAACACATTCAGTAATATTCACATCCTTCCTCATTCTCATATCTGTCAACAAATTTATCATCAGCCAAATATCACATAAATAAATCATCATATTCGTAATTCATTTATATATATTACAGAATATATCCATCACTTTTTCACAATAAATAATTTTACACTACATGTATGCTTTATGCATATGACAGATGCAATGCTCATGCAGTCATACCTGTCATTTTCTCTGTTCTGCTTTTCCTGCAAAACATCAACCATTCACACTGAGGGTAACCTTATTTTAGGATTCACCATTTCACCACAATAGATGGCTACCTCATTTTAACCATCTTACCACAACAGCATCCCCGCCTTTTTAGGATGTATATCACCCATTCCCCACCTTTTTAGGACCTACCACGATTGTCACTCATTGACAAGAGGATTTACGTACTGTTTTTAGCAAGGGTGATATATTAGTGCACTAACTGTTTCCAGGATCTTTTGTCCATCGGTGGTATCTCAACTCCTCGTTTCCACAGTTACAAAAATAATTATAAATGCATATGATTTTCTATGCAATATATTTCACATGTAACTGTGTCTCATGCCAGATGCAATTATTACATGCAATACATATGGCATACATCTCATATCAACAATTCATGTATGTCAATTCGTGCATAAATTTTATAGTATATCAACTCAACATATATCTCATATCAACAGTTATATCAGTGATATACAAATAAATCATTCTGCTCACTCAACTTGAGCCACCACATGTAACTATGCCACTGTAACACCCCGTACTTCTCCAAGTAACAATATTGTCCGCTTTGCCTGCACGCGTAACATGCGCGCCCATATACGCATATTCACATGACAAGTGCACGGTTTTATTTTCTTAAAATGCATTGTTACTATGAGATGTATGGAGTTTACTGATAAGCCCAGTCACTTTCTCATAACATCATCACCACATGCCATATGTCAATTTTAGGTGCAATAATTATGGCAAATATCACACGTATGTATTTTATACATAACAATTAACATGCTTCATCATTTTATTCATAATAATAACAACATGTTATAAACTTTACAAATATCACATGCATATATTAACAGTTTATATATATGCCAATATGATTTCCATAACTTGTATTTCCAAGATCTTTCACTAATCATCCTGATTTTATAAAAATCAATTATTCATGATTTTTAACTATTTTCCAAAGACTTACAATTTGGAAGAAAGTTAAATTTCTATCCACATGTATTTTCTATACAATAATTCATTCTAGGACACTTGTTTGATTTTTGTAGAATTTATCAAATTTTGTTAGATTGAAAAATCATACTAGAATAGTCAAAATACAATGAGGTCACATGGTAAGCCTTATGGTGCACCTTCACTATGCTCCATAATTTTCTAGGCTCTTTCATGCCTCCCAAACAACAACTTTTGTATACATTAATATCAATTTAATTTAATAGGATTTTTAAAAATAATTCCAAGTCAAAATGATATTCACAAGCATTAATTTGCAATTGAGGGTGTATGGTTTACTATGCACCTTCATAGCATAGAATCACACATGCACACTCACGTACATGATACATCCATATTTTTCATCTTTTTGGCCAACTTTGCACTCTTATATCTCCTTCGTTTCTCATCCGATTTGGGTGATTCAAGATGTTACAGAATCTATGTGATACAAGCTTTCAAAATATAATGGTGGTGCATAACACCTCCCATCCGAACATATTTAAAAATGATGCCAAAGTAGGCTAGTTAATAAAATTTCCGATTTTTCGGCAACTTCGTTTCTCAATTTCTCTCACAATTCACATCCAATTGAAGTGATTCAAAGTTCTAAATTCATATAAAATAAAGCTATACCATATATGTAAAAATCATAATTTTTCGATAAACTATGAAAATACACCTTGTGTCTACTATTAAAGCTTCAAGGAAGCTTTCTCTCTCTAGAAATTCTCATTCACCCATAGATTTTTTTCCATGATTCTTGTCTCTAAAAATCCATAAATTCAAGCTTTACAATATACTCAAATTTCAGAATTTTCGGACATATACACAATATACTACAAATTTTCAAAGTTTCGGTATTACTAAACTTCAGAAAATTATAGAATTTAATCTACTCATCGGAAAATTCCCAAATTTGGTACACATGATCCTGAGTTGATATAGTTGATGGGAAAAATAGTCCCAAAGTTTCAGCTTTTCATTTTCATATAAAATAAAAATCCAAGATTTGAAATTCCTATATATATATATATGTAAGTCATTATTTCATCATTAAATCATACCATATTCAATCCAAAAATTGAAATATAATCAAAATAGAAATACTATCTCACCTCACTAAGCTCGGAATTATGCAATTAAATTACCAATTATTCTACGTTTGTGCAGCTCCATCTTCTCCTTAGCTTCTCATTTTTCTCTCATTCTCTTTCTTTTCTTTTCTTCTCTCTTATTTTTCCTTCTCCTCTTCTCCGACTCCCCTTTTTTTTTTCTTCCCCTCTCTCCCTCTCTTCTCCCTCTCCTTTATCTATCTTTTCTTCCCCCTATCTTCCTTTCCCCTATCTAACTTTCCCATCCCCTCTTCTCCTCTCTACCTTTCTCTTTCTCCTCGCTCCCTTTCTCCTCCTCTTCCCCCACTCCCTTATTATTATATTATATATATATATAATATAATAAAACAATTTTGTCAATCTATACTAGTCACCAAAGCTCAATTATTATTATATTATAATAATAATTGAATTCCACCACTTGCCGACAATTTATATTAATTATATTAATATAAATTATTATATTATTATATTAATTTATATTAATATACTAAAGCTCAATTATTATTATACTAAAGCTCAATTATTATTATATTAATATAATTATTATATTAATGACACTCAATTAAATTCCACCACTTGCCGACACAATAATGCATTTCAATTATAATGCATTACTCCACCACTTGTCGACACAATAATGCATTTCAATTATAATGCATTCATAATACTCTCATGCACCCTTCTCAAAAAGTGGCCTCATGGCACACTATGGCCAATAACAAAATTCCATGTGTGCAATAATAAAATAATAATAATTAAGAAAATTACTATTGAAAATTTCGGGCTCTTACAGCCGCTCTACAAACTCTCTCTCTCTCTCTCTCACTCTCTAAAACTGGTTTGCAAGAAGAACAAAACAGAGGGCTGGGTGGTGTTTGGTTACGGGTTATGTAAAAGGGGTGGGGACTGATTTGCAAATATAACAAATTTAATTTAATTTTTTACAATCACATCCTTAAGCTCATATAAATTTTTAAAGTCACCCCCAACTTTTATAAAACTTTAAAATATGAAACCTCTAACTTTACAAAAATACCCCAAAATTTATAGATAATCACAAAAATAAGCTTATAAAATTTTTGGGTTATCACAATATTAGAAGTATGTGTGTGACTTCTGAGTAGGACTGTGGTCCCTTAAGATCATAGGAAGTGTGTGTAGGACTTCCAAGAATGTGATTTGGTAAATGTTGGTGAGTAGTTGTTTTGATGATCCCTCTTTTGTTGTGGCAGAAATGGGAAGTCATTTTGTTTTGTTGAAATTCACTGGCAAAGCCATGAATATCAACGAGGGGCTTCTGTAGACATCCATATTTGACCATGAGTAAAGTCATGAATGGTTGCCTATGATTTGAACAAATAAGGTGGTGAAGCCCTAAATTGTTCTGGCCCTTTTTGTGTAGTTAGTTAGAGGTCATTATCGCATGTAGGTTTTTTGGTCGGATTGAGTCGGTTCTTTTTGCATTTTGTTATTAGAGAGTCTAGGAATGTCCATGCTAAATTTCATGGCATTCCGAGCCAGGCTTGATAGGAAATAAGGTATTTTGTGACTTGAAAGACAGCGTTGTCCTTTGGATCACAAAAGCTCTAAATGACTGTCGATCTTGTCCCGAATGGTCTTTTTATCAAAACAAAGCCTTAGAAAAGTACTAAAACACTTTCTTAAATGTTTCCTAAAACTTGTTTCGAGAAGTGGAAACGATCTTGAGAACATAGGTTAGTAGATTTCAAAACCCTAATTGGGCTTGACAGTAGCTAATCGGTCGACTTTCTCCTAAAACCTTTGACTGAGGTCAATGTATTTTCACTTCAAAGACTTCTCAAAAAATGGAGAATCGAATCACGGTCGTTTTGGTTCTTGAATCGTCGAATTTGGACTTGAAACGAGCCCGAAAAGCCGAAAAAAGCCGAAACCGGGTCGAGATGGGCAAAATTGGGCAAAATTGGGCTGAAGCTTGACTGACCAATCCCCTAGGGACGGCCAGCCGTCCATGGTGGATGGCTAACCGTCCTAGGGTGGACGGTCACCCTAGCCTAGTCTCTAATTCCGCCAATTTTTCAGCTTTTAAGTGATTTAAGCCTTTGGGACTCTTCTAAACTCTATCTAGAACAGCTTGTGCACGACCTTGGGGACTTTGGAAGACTCATTTAAGTGAAAGGTTTATTCGATAATCATGGAATCGCAGCGAAAGACAAAATAAAAATTTTATATAAATTATTCCATCATCGAATATCCCGGCAGGATTCGAACAAGCATAGGGACATGTGATTTACAAACAAGCATACATATTTATGAAACAAAATAAAACTTACTTGGTTAGCCTTTCGATTTGTGATTGATGAACCCGAGCTTCAAACTGATGAAGCCTCCAACGGTATCCACACGAACACAAGACCTCTTGAATCCTTAAAGCTTCTCAACAATGGAAGAATCAAGCTTGGAGAGGGGAGAGAAACTATTTCTCTAATTTGATGAATGGGAGGCTTAGTGCTAGCATGTCTTATCATCTAGTATTTATAGAAAACCCCTAGGGTTTCTATTTAATACTTATTTCCAAAAGTATCTTAATTCTCTTTATATATTAACAATTTATATATAACTTAATTCCTTATATATACATATTCACAATTAATAGAATTAGTTTTAGGAAATTCCCTTATCTCTTTAATTCAAGAGACTCGCTTATGCTCTTTGTTTGTGTGTGACCCATTGGGTTCACCCCAACCTAGCAGTGACTAGAGACATCTCTATGTCTCCTAAAAAAGAAATTTTCTATTTTAAGGTTTAATTGAAACTATTCCAATTATGCCCTCATTGATAACACTTATCAATAGGCTTTCACTGGTCATGAGTGACGTCTAGCAATGTGTCATGACATGCCTAGGTTTGGGTGAATAGCAGAACTATATGAACCCTTCTTGTTACTTAATTCTTCATTCCCTAATGTCACAGTTAAGATATTCAGGGTATGGATATAAGTCAAAACCCTATCTTAATAACCTTGTCATATGTTCTTCAAAATATAATCTCAATCAGATGAACCCTATGAAACACTTTCATAGTTCACCTATCACTTTGGCCAGAGATTCACATTGAGAGTTATTTTTGAGAACTGACCCTGACATTCTCTCTCTTATCAATGAGAATAATGATTCCTTATTGACCACTCATATGTCTTCATGTAAGACTTATTAGAGCCAATGAGTGCCGATTACAACCTTAGGGTAAGGCTGTATAAGACACTATCAAACCCTTACAATTCAGGCACAAGACATCCATGGTGTCTCAGGTCTTAGGATTACCAAGTAAATGGACGTAACATAAAAATATTCCTTTGACTTAATCTCCATAGGAATATTCTAGCAGATCAAGTTCAGTGTACATGTTCTCTATCATGCACCCACATATTTGAAAGAATCCATGGAAATATGCGGAATAAAATTTTTTCTCCATGGAATATGAACCAAGATCTCATGATCAATTATATAAGCTATAATCAATACTTAAAATAATGTAAATAACTTACATTGAAAGCCTTAGGAGTATGATTAATGAAGGTGCAGCCCCTAACTTGAGAGCCTCCAAGAGTAATCCACACTAGTTGCAAGCTTCAAGAGATGAGATAGAGAGAGGGAGAGGAGATAGCTAGGGATTTCACAAAACCCTTTTTGATCTAATCACTAGCATGGCCAGCCCTCCTTGTGTCTATCTAATATGATGAGTGCTAGCTCTCTATTAGATAGATAGTTATCTTATTTCAAATTTGAAATAATTCAAATTCAAAATACAAGTGCAATGATAGATAATTTGTCATCTTATCTATAATTTGAAACCATTTCAAATTTAAATTTCAACTAACTTGAAATTCAATTAACTATTTGAAATCTTTAATTATCTTGCCATCTCATGACAATTTCAAAATTCAAAATTCAAATTTCAAAATTCAAAATTCAAATTTCAAATTTCAAAAATTCAAAAATTCAAATTTCAAAAAATTCAAATTTCAAAATTCAAAATTCAAAATTCAAATTTCAAATTTCAAAAACTTGAAATTCTAGTTAATTAATATTTGCATATTATTCTCTCTTATCCTTTAAATGAAGCTACCAACTATATGTTTGTGACCTCTTAGGTTCACAACAACCTAGTAGTAGGAATTAGGATAACAAATTATCCTTTCAAATAAAACTACTTTTATTTAAGGTTCAAATTAAAACTCTTCTAATTTCCCTTTGAGAAATCAATTTCTCTTTGGCCTCTACTAGTCCTGAGTGACATCTAGCAATATGTCAAGACACACCCTAGGTTGTGTGAAGGTTAATCATAACACAGCGAACCCTTCAGTTACAATTAAGATACAATTTAATCCTTCCATCAAACAATGCCTTAGTTAAATTACTTGGGTAGTGGATAAAATGTCAAACCCTAATTTAACATTTTGTATGTGATTCTCAAAATATAAATTCAACCTTGGGATACTCAAGAAACAGTTTTCTTATTCCCAACTGCTTTGGCCAAAGACTTATATGAATTATATCTTTGAGAATAATACAAGGCATTCCCTCTCTTTACTGAGAGTGATAGATTCCTTGTTGTACACTCATATGTCCCCATGATAGGTCTACTAGGGCCAATGAGTACATACAAAAATTCCATGGTTAGGATATGTACATTATACTATCAAACCCTAATATCCCTAACACAGGACATCTATGGTGCCTCAGGTCTAAGGATCACTTGCATCATTGTAACCCTGAGTTGTTGTTTGACATGTAAGTAAAACTCCATTCAAAAAACTCAATCATTGATCACATTCAGTGTACTTGTTCTCAAACAAGCACCCACAGGTTTGTCCTAGTGTCATTACACAAATGACTTGAGACTAGTCATTCTCCATATTGAGTAGACATAACCTGTACTAGTCTATCCGGATTATTAATGCCCAATAAATAATCCTATGACTAGGAATATCTAAGAAAGAAATCTTTAACAATATAAGTCTCTTAATCTCAACTCTTGAGATCTTATATTGACATTCCTTCTAAGGACTTACCATGAATATAATAACAGAAGAATACATGATAATCAAAAGCCCATATTATTAATGAATAATAATAATACATGAATCAACTTTATGTCATAAATTACACCAGTCTGATTGGCTATTAGGGCATATTACTAACAATCTCCCACTTGCACTAAAGCCAATCGCCCATGTATCTCATACCCATTTTCTCAAGATGTCGATCAAGACTCTGAAGAGTCAGTGCCTTAGTGAATGGGTCTGCTATGTTATCCGCAGATGCGATCTTCTGAATGCAGATGTCACCTCTAACAATAATCTCTCTGATTATGTGATATCACCGCTCGATGTGTTTGGACTTCTGATGAGACCTTGGTTCCTGTGCTTGCGCAATAGCTCCATTGTTGTCACAATATAAAGATATAAGTGACTCAATGGTAGGAACAACTCCAAGTTCAAAGATGAACTTCCTAATCCAAACAACTTCCTTGGCAGCTTCAGATGCTGCAATGTACTCAGCCTCAGTAGTGGAATCCGCTGTAGTACTTTGCTTACAGCTCTTCCAACTAACTACTCCACCATTTAAGGTGAAGATATATCCAGAATTAGATTTTCCATCATCAATATCTGATTGAAAATCTGAATCAGTATAACCATCAACTGTTAGCTCTCCTCCTCCATAGACAAGAATTAAATCCTTAGTCCTTCTCAAGTACTTAAGGATATTCTTGACTGCAATCCAGTGTTCTGAACCTGGATTAGATTGATATCTACTAGTCACACTCACAGCATGACTGATATCAGGTCTTGTACATAGCATAGCATACATAAGACTTCCAATAGCCGAAGCATATGGAATCTTACTCATGCTATCTCTTTCCTCTGGTGTCTTGGGGCTCATGTCCCTGGAAAGATGAATTCCATGTCTGAAAGGAATTAAACCTCTCTTGGAATTCTCCATGTTGAACCTTTTCGACACTTTATCTATGTACATGGATTGGGAGAGTCCAAGCAACCTTCTAGATCTATCTCTATAGACCTTTATACCTAGTATATAGGATGCTTCTCCCAAATCCTTCGTGGAAAAGTTTTGTGAAAGCTAAAGCTTGACTGTTGATAACATTCCTACATCATTCCCAATGAGTAGAATATCATCAACATATAAAATAAGAAAAGAAATTGCACTCCCACTAACCTTCTTGTACACACAAGGTTCATTCATGTCTTTGAAGAAATCCAAACGATTTGATTGCTTCATTAAACCGGATGTTCCAACTTTTAGAAGCTTGTTTAAGTCCATAAATGGACCTCTGTAGCTTGCACACTTTGTGGTCATTACCACTAGAAGTAAAGCCTTCAGGCTGCTCCATGTAAATGTCTTCCTCAATATTTCCATTAAGGAAAGCAGTCTTTACATCCATCTGCCATATTTCATAGTCATGGTGTGCAGCTATAGATAACAAGATTTGAATGGATTTTAGCATAGCTACTGGCGAAAAGGTTTCTTCATAGTCAACACCTTGTCTTTGTTTGTAACATTTTGCCACTAGTCTTGCCTTGTAGGTCTCTACCTTTCCATCCGAGCCTATCTTCCTTTTGTAGATCCATTTGCAGCCAATAGGTACTATACCTTGTGGTGGATCTACCAAAGTCCATACTTGGTTGGAATACATAGAATCCATTTCGGATTTCATGGCTTCTTGCCATCTTCTAGAATCGATGTCTAACATCGCCTCTTCATAGTTATTAGGATCATTTGGGTGTTCATTATCACCTAGGAACAATTCCTTATCCTCCTCATGAAGATAGCCATATCTTTGAGGTGGTGCATATATCCTAGTGGATCTACGAACAGGTTGTGTATCTTCAGGTACTGTCTCAACCGGGACAGGGTCTGTCTCAACAGGGACAGGTGGTGAGTCAGGATATGTTTGTGGCTCGTCAGAAATTTCTGAAATCTCTTCGAGTTCTATCTTTCTACCTTTGCCTCCTTCTTGAATAAACTCTTTTTCAAGAAAAGTAGCAAACTTACTAACAAACACTTTCTGCTCATTAGGTTGGTAGAAGTAATAGCCCAATGATTCTTTGGGATAACCCACAAACAAACATTTTTCTGATCTTGATTCAAGTTTATCCACATTATGTTTCTTAACATATGCTGGACAACCCCAAACCTTAAGATGATTAAGGCTTGGTTTCTTCCCACACCATATCTCATATGGGGTTTTTGGGACAGACTTGGTAGGAACCCTATTTAATAAATATGCAGCAGTTTCAAGGGCATATCCCCAAAAGGAGATAGATAAGTCAGTATAACTCATCATGGATAGAACCATATCTAATAAAGTTCGATTCCTTCTCTCAGATACACCATTTAACTGTGGTGTTCTAGGAGGAGTTAACTGTGATAGAATGCCAGCCAGCTTGAGATGATCCAAGAACTCAGTAGTTAAGTATTCACCTCCTCGATCTGATCGAAAGAGCTTTAATACTCTTGCCAGTTTGTTTTTCTACTTCATATCTGAATTCTTTGAACTTTTCAAAAGCTTCAGATTTGTACTTCATTAAGTACACATATCCTTTACGTGAATGATTATCAGTAAATGTAATGAAGTAAGAAAAACCTCCTCTAGCTACTTTGTTCATTGGTCCACATACATCACTATGTATTAAACCCAGTATATCTGCAGCCCTTTCACTGTGACCAGTAAAGGGTGACTTGGTCATTTTACCCATGAGACAAGATTCACAAGTTGGATAGGATACGAATTCTAATGAACCCAATTGTCCATCCTTAATCAACTTGTTAATCCTATCTTCACTAATATGACCTAGCCTCAAATGCCACATATATGTTGGAATTTCATCATCTCTAGGTCTCTTAAGATTTCTTACATTCTTATCATTTTGCTCTATGTAATTAACATTACCATTAATATTTAAGAAGTAAAGACCGTTTAAATAAATGCCAGTAGCTACTAAATCACTATTTAGAGAAATGGAACAAATGTTTTTCCCAAAAACAATACTATAACCAGTTCTACATAATGCATAAATAGAAATAATGTTCCTTATTATCTTTGGCATAAATAAACAATCAGCTAATTCTAAAATATCTCCGGATGGTAATGTCAATAAGCAAGCCCTCATAGCTAATGCAGCAACTCTTGCTCCATTTCCCACTCGAAGGGTAACTTCTCCTTTACTCAGCCTTCTACTTTTCTTTAGATCCTGCATGGAGTTACATATATGTGAACTCGCACCAGAATCTGATACCCAAGTAAAAGCAGAACTAACAGATAAATTAGTTTCAATAAATAGAGCATCGGCCATACCTTCTAAAGGTTGGTTCTTTGTGGAAATCATGTACTTATTACAGTTCCCTTTCCAATGCCCAGTTTTGCCACAATGGAAACACTTTCCATAAGAATTAGCCTTTTCAGAATTGCCTTTTGTGGATTGATACTTTTCAAATCAAATCTGCTCACCATACAACTCTTGTAGATGAATGAGAATTGATTTAGCACTATCCATAGTGTCATGCTGCTTCTGAAGCTCATTGGTCATTGATGCTAGCATGTAGCATCTAACCTGCATGTCATCCTCCCGTCACTTCCTAAAAGTGTCTCTTTCTTCCTCAGATGCACCATCAGGAAGAAATGCTGGCATAGGTTCATCAAGCACATAGGCAATCTTATCGGAATTGAGAACTATTCTCAAATTTCTCAGCCAATCCATAAAATTAGGTCTAGTCAGTTTGTTGCTATCAAGAATTCTGGTTAAGGGATTAAGGTAAGCCATTGGTGATCTACAAATAAAAACAGAAAATCAGTTGATTCAAATATATAACCGTTATTACTGGGTCTTAAGTATAATGGTACCTCCCACTATTTCATCAAATCCCATACTCCCTCAGAATAGAATTTGGGAATTTATCTAATAAATTCCTAGTGGGGATTGGAGTCCCATTGTGAATTAATGGTACCTCACATAATAGTTTCTTGGTCCATTAATTCCTAATGAGTAGATGACTCTTCATCTAATGCTTCTCAAGCAAGTCCCAATCATCCTTTTGCCTTTAGTTTTAATAAATCTCACATAATAGTTTCTTGACTTATTCAAACTAATTAAGTCATACCCATCATTCCTTATAAGTATGGTTAAACTAATATAAACCTCACATAATAGTTTCTTGGTCTATATTAGTTTACCATCTCATAATATCTCATATTTAAATAGGTTAATTATAATCCAAATGTGTGAATAATCCCCTACATATCTGCAGCCATCATATCCAAACAAGTTCTAATTAATCTACAATGATGGAAGGCTATGATAGAATATTCATAATATTCCTTCATAATAACTTAATATTAATCTTTGAGGCGATTTAAGGTCTCATCATATTAAATTAAACATGCATCACATACATATAACATGCATCACATACATAAATATGTTATTATTATTTTTAGTCTTATAAATGTAATAGTAGAAGCTCCCACTATCTCTTTTAAAAACATTTAACTTTTAAAGTCATGAGTAGCGAGGAGTCTCATGTATTACATTTAATCCATAGACATGAAATAATAATTAACATAATGAGCCTTTAACATTCATCACATAAATAGGCTCTTGAATTGATTATGGACTTTATTTAAGGCTATAGGGAGGTTATATGGTGATCGCAAAATAAATGGAAAAGCCCTAAACATGCATCTATGAAGTCTTCCATAGGCTCCATAGTCCTCCATGCTCCTTTTGTGCCTCTCCATGCTCCAAGCCTCCATTCTTGATAATTACATTTAAATAAAAAGAATACATAGAGTGAAGAAGCATGCAAGCCCCAATTAAATTACAACCCATTTAAATAAATAAATAACAACCCCTAAATCACATCCATATGCGGCCAATCACATCCAATTAGTTTGGTCTTAAATCCATAATCAACCCATTTTAACAATCTCAATGATAAACAATCACTTTGCAAGAATATAAGGCATAAGCAAGGTATATATGGCAATTAATATTAATCAATAAACCTTAAAATATTCATCTCATGAATATTATATTGTTTTAATCACATTAAAACTATGGCATCATCAGTTTAAATCTTATTTAAAATTCAAACAACTTTGAAAAATCAAAATAGAAAACTATTATAGTCAAGAGACTAAAATAGAAACCTAATTTGATTAAATCATCAAAATTAATTTTTAATCATCCCCTACTGTTTTAAACTCTTTAAAACATGTTTTTATCAATAATAAAAATAATATAATCATGGGAATATCAAAATTAATATTTGACAAAATTGAAATAGGAAACAAGTTCTAAACTTTTGCCTAAAACAATTTTTGGGTTACCAAAACTTTGGGTTTTATGAACAGTCCTTAAAGAGGCTTTCATGACCACTTTAGGGTTTTAATAACGACCTTATTAAGTCCCTAAAACAGTGGTAACATGGGGCTAATTAATTCAAAGCACCAAGTATTAAAAAGATTACAATTTTTCAATTTGTTGAAAATTCCAGCACATATGATAATAGGCTAGTCAATCCCAAAAAACTTAGTGTGAACATATATGAACGATTTTTCATGAAAGAACTATTCTAACATGATATACAATCATTATATTAGTGATTTGAGGTATGGTGGCTCAATAAAAATCATTGGAAAACATTTTTCAAGATTTATTTTGAAAAGACAGTGTTGCTGGAAAATTCTGGGCAGCAACATGTATCAACTTTAAAAAATTATTTGAGCCATCAAATCATCTCCAAAAATCATGAAATTAAATATGCAAGATGCTTATACAATGTACTAAACATATATGGTCATGGATCATCCAAAACCAGCCCCTATTGTTTCAGATTTAACAAAACCTGAAAACCCATTTTCTACAAAACCCAGTTTTTTGAAAAACTAGTAGTCACCATTCTCTCTCTTGAGGATTTCGACAACCCTTTTATTTATTTTGATTATCATGTTTCTCAAACATGTTTATTATGATGTTAAATTAAAATAACATGATAATACAGAACTATAATCAACTCTTGATTAAAATCAAAATAGAACAAAGAGAGAAGAGATGAAGAAAACCAAAACCATAGTAGCCTTCAAGATGGCCGTACCAAGGTTAGGGTTTGGGATTATAAATCCCAGCCACTTAGGTTTAAACAATATTAAATTCACCATAGAATAGCTTATACAATACCAAATCATGACTGGCTCTGATACCACTGAAAGAATCCATGGAAATATGCGGAATAAAATTTTTTCTCCATGGAATATGAACCAAGATCTCATGATCAATTATATAAGCTATAATCAATACTTAAAATAATGTAAATAACTTACATTGAAAGCCTTAGGAGTATGATTAATGAAGGTGCAACCCCTAACTTGAGAGCCTCCAAGAGTAATCCACACTAGTTGCAAGCTTCAAGAGATGAGAGAGAGAGAGAGGGAGAGGAGATAGCTAGGGATTTCACAAAACCCTTTTTGATCTAATCACTAGCATGGCCGGCCCTCCTTGTGTCTATCTAATATGATGAGTGCTAGCTCTCTATTAGATAGATAGTTATCTTATTTCAAATTTGAAATAATTCAAATTCAAAATACAAGTGCAATGATAGATAATTTGTCATCTTATCTATAATTTGAAACCATTTCAAATTTAAATTTCAACTAACTTGAAATTCAATTAACTATTTGAAATCTTTAATTATCTTACCATCTCATGACAATTTCAAATTTCAAATTTCAAAATTCAAAATTCAAAATTCAAAATTCAAATTTCAAATTTCAAAAATTCAAAATTTCAAATAAGGCATTTCCTCTCTTTACTGAGAGTGATAGATTCCTTGTTGTACACTCATATGTCCCCATGACAGGTCTACTAGGGCCAATGAGTACATACACAAATTCCATGGTTAGGATATGTACATTGTACTATCAAACCCTAATATCCCTAACACAGGACATCTATGGTGCCTCAAGTCTAAGGATCATTTGCATCATTGTAACCCTGAGTTGTTGTTTGACATGTAAGTAAAACTCCATTCAACAAACTCAATCAATGATCACATTCAATGTACTTGTTCTCAAACAAGCACCCACAGGTTTGTCCTAGTGTCATTACACAAATGACTTGAGACTAGTCATTCTCCATATTGAGCAGACATAATCTGTGCTAGTCTATCCGGATTATTAATGCCCAATAAATAATCCTATGACTAGGAATATCTAAGAAAAAATCTTTAACAATATAAGTCTCTTAATCTCAACTCTTGAGATCTTATATTGACATTCCTTCTAAGGACTTACCATGAATATAATAACAGAAGAATACATGATAATCAAAAGCCTATATTATTAATGAATAATAATAATACATGAATCAACTTTATGTCCTAAATTACACCAGTGTGATTGGCTATTAAGGCATATTACTAACAATATTAACCTGAGTGTCACTACACTGATAGGAAAGACTACCTATCCTCCTAATGGAGTTAGTTTAAATCTGTGCTACTCTTGTCGGTTTAATAAATGTCCTCTTTAATAAACCTATGAGTAGAAACTCTTTTAGAATAAATGTGTATGAAAAATATGAGTCTCCATATCCCAACAACTTGAGATACATATTTCTCTTATCATTTATTCATGGACATTATCGTATATATAATTGAATATATAAACGACAAGTAATACCTTCTTATCCTAATATGAAATAGATATGCTTTTTAGGATTGGTTTTAAGGCATACCTCTAACATTAAGACCCTTGGATCACTCCTTAGGGTTTTAATGAGAGCCATTGATCAAATTGAAGCCTCTCCTATATATACACCACTTATAAATCTATTAAAGGGGGATAAACTTTGGTGAGAGAGACTTTAGCACTTGAACCAGCCCCCTAGAACCCTAGCTACGAATTTGGAGGCAATTGGAGCTTGGAGAAGAAGGCTAAGAGCAAGGAGGAAGAAAGCAAAAGGTTAGTTTGAATACACCATTGTGCTTAGGATTGAGTTTTGCATAACATAGTTAGGAATTAGTTTATTTAGAGTAGTTTGACTTTCTGCAGCATGTATGCTTTAGTTTCTTCTAGTTATATGCATGAGTTAGGTTAGGGATGAGTGTTTATATCATACATGTGTGTTTAGGATTAAATATCTTAATGTTTGCATATAGTTTAGCATGTTCTATTGCATATTAGACTGTTTTGAGTCTATTTGGCATGTTTAAAGTCATAGGTTCATGTTTGCATATAAAAGTTGTGTTTTTCTCATTTTAGGGGCATGGTAAGTATTGTATGAATGATAGAAGCATGTCTTAGGAGATTTTTGTTCGGTTAGTTTTTGCCTAGAATGTATGCTAGGATGTTAAAGTTGCTATTTTTACTATAAAGATGTGATATTTATGTGTCATCACATGTCTTGGCTTATGATTCTACATGAGAATGCATGATTTCATATTTTGTGTTAAAAGAGTGTTTTCACATATGTTTTAAGCATGCTTTAAGATGGTTTAGGTATTTCTTTAGTCATATAGAGAGTCTTTGCATTTATATGTGTTCGATAGATTAAAAGCTTGATCTTTTATGATTTAATATGGATAAGTATCTTTGTATGCATATTGTGCTTATGTGGTTCATTGTTTAATGGTTCGAGGGAGCTTGCGAAGGTATAATTCTTCCCTTATGGTTTAATCATGGTATATGTTCATATTAAAGTATGAAAGTATGGTTTTTAGTCAGTTATCACATATTTGCATTGTAGAAAGCTTGCATTGTTAACAGGATTGTTTTTTTTTTTTTTTTTTTTTTTTTGCATATTTTGGCATTTCATTAAAGTGTTTTTATGTATGTTCAAGCTGTCCAGCAACTTAAACATCCTTTAAATCACTTTAGTTTAATGTATTTTTAGGCATTTAGGTTAGAAATCTAATTTAAGACAACTTAGAAATAATTAGGGTTACATTTGCATTCATGGTAGATTTTCTTGTTCATTTTCTTGTTATTCAAATATAGAAATATGTTAGGATTCCCTTTGGTAGTTAGAAACAAGTAGGAAAGGTATCTAGGGACATAGGTGAGGTGTCCTACCTCCCTAGAACTCTCTTGAGATAAGGGATTATCCTCAAAAGTCAATTTTTTGGTTTAATTAGAATTCTAGTTTATAAGAGACTCTCTTGAAAGGTATTTGGATAAGAAAAAAGTTGTATTTTGAAAAGAATTGTTTTTTTGAGAAAGAATTGTGTTTGAATAAGAGGTCTCTTCGGATTAGAATTCTAAATAGATCTTAAAGGATAATTGAAGGTAGTTCCCTATCTTAGGACGAGTCCTAGGTATTCGAACTACGGTGGACTTTGATCTCTATCAGGACATTGGTAAAGTACGTAGGCAGCCAATAGGGCACAAGTCCAATCTTAGGTTGACTGTATGTCTCCAAAGGTCCTTAGGATTCTGTTTGTCTTTTTCTTATTATCTATTATTATTATTTATACAATTATCTCTATTTTTGTGGTTGATTAGATAGTTAGGACTTTTGTGATAAGATTTTGATAAAGCCCAAAAGTAATTAGGAGACCTTTAATTAGGGTGAGATAGGTGCCTACAGGATGCGTCCTGGAACCTTCCTATCTCATAACCTAGCCCCCGGATCCAATTTTTGGTTCGAAGACTTGCTTTTCCTTAAATATGAAGTCATTGTTTTATTGAAAATAAAACTCTTTTTTATGGTTTCCTTATTCCTTAAAAATAAGGTGGCGACTCCTAGTTTTTATCAAACTCCTTTCCTTTTTCAAAACCCAATCTAAGTGGATTCCCACAATAGAGAAGGACGATTAGGATTGGATGATCTTAAGTGGATAATAGAGAAGGATAAATATGTAGATAAAAGAGAAGGATAAACAGAGAAGGATAATGAATTATTTACAATCCATGATGATAGTGAATCCAATTCTAAAACAAGTGAGCCGACGGGGTTTTTTGGCGGGTTCACAGATTGGCGACTCCGCTGGGAATGTCGAGGGCTAAACTCCAATTGATTATTTTTGGGCTTTTCTATTTCTTAATTAATAAAATCAGCCACTTGCATTTGCATGACTGTTTGACTTTGATTTCTGCATAGTGTATACATTGACTTTGCATGTTTAGGACGTTGTATCCTTGCCAACGATGAGCCTAGCCCTGGGCTCGGTGTCTCTGACTCTCGGGTCCCATGTATGCGAAAGTCATCACCTTTCTTGCCATGTACCCTCGGGTATATTATATGGACTAATCACGTACTGCTGGACCCACGCGGCATTCCTGATGTCACATGTGGTTAGGTATATCGATTGGACCGAGCGAGTAAGGGACACTCAACCTACCCTTTACATTAGTCCATGTAGATTGTCTCTGTAGGACATATACCCTACATCACTTTTCACACGCTATTGTAATGTTATGCTGCCGGATTTACCCCCCGATTTTGTTTGAGCCTTGATTGTGAAGTGTGTAGAACCACTAGGACCCAGGTTTGTAAGACTATGCCCTTTATGAAACGCCATAAGCTCTAAAGGAAAGTGTCCTCAAAGAGTTAAGGTACTTGATGAAGGCTTAGTACTCTACATGTTCTTGGATTTAGGCCCGTGGTAGTGTTATGCTACCCGAATAACAATGTTCATCTTTAGGACTTAGGAGAAGGTTCGAGATGCGGGCTTTAGGCCCATATCCTTTGGATAGAAGGTGTAGGCCTGCGATAAGATTAATGTGTAAGCTGCAGGAATTTTTGATGAGATTTTTGCATGGGCTGTAGGCCCATCTTCATAGGGTAAAATGTAAGAGTATTCGAGGTGAGCTCGATATGAGGGCCTTGAGCCCATGCTTTTGTGAGCATGTAGTCTGTTGTCCTTTTTATCACACACTTTGTATTGTTGTGCCACCAAGGTTTAACCATCTAGTTCTGTGTAACCTTTTGATCATGATATGTGTAGAACCCTTAAGACTCTAGGCCCGTGGGCCTATGTCTCTCACCGAATACCCCAAATTTGTAAGGAAAATGTCCCCAATAGTTAAGGCGTTTGGTGGGAGATATAGCATCCTACATATTGTTGGGCCTTAGGCCCATAGAGGTGTTACACTGCCCAATTTTCATTAGATTCTAGAGATAGAATTTAGTTTGGCATGCGGGCCTTAGGCCCACGCCCTTAGGGTAGATTTGGAGATCTTCTAGTGGGCCCCAAGCCTTTGTAGCGTTATGTTATCTAAATCATTTTGTCCATTAGTGGGCCTTAGAAGATGAGATTGGTGTGTGGGCCTTCAGCCTATACTTTTAGACCGTTTATACACCTGTGGACTTTGTAGAGAGAGAAAGTGAGAATTACGCGAGCTTTAAGCCCATGTTCTATAGGTCTGTTCATTCTGAGTGTCTTTACTAGGGGCTTCTTTCCCTAAGATTCCGTAGTCTACCTCATGTGCTTTTGGTGTGAACCTTCATTATTTTTAAAGGAATGTCCTAGAAAGTAGGGGCTTTGTGAGTTTTGTAAAATATCATTCTTTTTCAAAAAGCAATCATGGGGCTTTAAATTGATTTCAAAATTTTAACTTCCATTCTATAGCATTCTGGCTTGGATCGTGATTCTAGTGGGCCTATGTTAAGTGTTGATTCATCTATTGATAGAGGTATGGCTAACAACGAAGAGATTCCCTCTACCGCTACTGTTGTGGCCTTTGAGTCTGTCATGAAAAGATTTGAAGCCCTAGAAAAAGCCTTTAAAGGATTCCGAAGGTCTGATAACTTGATGGACATGACCTCACTCTCCTTGTTCCCGAAAGCCCACTTACCCAGCCACTTTAGGATGCTAGAATTGGAAAGTTTGATGGGATGAGTTGTCCTAATATCCATTTGAAGATGTATATGAGAGCCATGTATCCCCGTGGGGCTGAGGATGAGCTATTAGCCTAAATGTTTCATGAGTCGCTTGTCGGATCTGCTTTGAAATGGTTCTTACATTTGGATGAGTCTAAAATAAAGACGTGGGAGGACGTTTGAATTGAGTTTATTAGCCACTGCCAGTACAATATAGAAATTAATGTTACTTGTCGTGATTTGGAAACAACCAAGCAAGAACCCTTTGAGACCTTCTCAGCTTTTATTATGAGGTGGAGGGCTAAGGCCTCTCAGATGATCAACCGACCAGCCGATGAAGAACAAATCCAGATGGTACTCAAGAGCTTATTACCTATCTACCACAAGTATCTGTTCGCACAGTACTTCCCTAATTTTAAAGCTCTTATTGGGGCTGGGACCCAAGTCGAAGACGCCCTTGTTGAAGGAGCTATCAATGTTGAACAACCTTGCAAAAGACAGCAAACCACTTTCGATGAAGAGTCAAGTGATGAAGTCAATACCATTATCCCACCCACGTTGCCTTCCAATGGAAAAAAATCCACCCCGCCAATTTGTTGATTTCCACATGTCGTTGGATGAAAACCTCGAGATATCTTTCTTGCAACCCCTCGAGCCAAGGCCTCTTCCTAAGTCCATACCCAAATCTTTAAATGAAGATGAATACTGCAATTTTCATCAATACCCAGGCCATTCGACCAACTAGTGCTACCGCCTTCGCCATGAAATTCAAGATCTGATTGACCGCGGAGTTGTATATCTACCCAATTTCTCCAATCATTACCTTTAGGCCACCGCCGCACCCCTTTTCAATAGGTCCCTTGATAGAGAACCTTAGCAAAAGCCCATGAAGCATGTTGAGTAATTTCTACTGAATAATAGCTTATAGGATTTTGTTTGTGTTTTCTTTTAGTAGAGTAGGATTTCCATTTTCAATTTCATTTCCAATAATAAGTGTTCCCCTAGCCCGCTTGTGGGACTAGGGTGATCTGTTGTTTAGGATTTTTTTGTTTTGTCATTTCCCTTCGAGTTCAAAAAAAATAAAAATAAATAAAAGATTCTCTTTCCCATCTTATTTGCATTGTTTTCCTCTATGAGTGTTTATGACATGGATATAAATCTTAAGAAAAGGGTCTCTTTGGAGTTCGTTGAGCAAAGGAATATGGGACCATCAACCTACATGAATTAATTGGAATCACTTGGTTTAGGGACGAACAAATTGCTTAAGATAATTAAGATTGGGACAATACTATTCTCACAAGAAAAGAAATCAATTGGAAATCATGCTTAAAGCAAACTTGTGAAACTTTTAAGTTTAGAGACAATATGCCCTGTGATGGCATCGATGTGGTGTGAACTTACCTTCATTAATTCCAAAGATGGACTAAGAAGAAGTCAAGAAAGATGAAGCTGAAGAGATGAAATAGGATAGATTAGTAACTAGGAGCTGATTCTTCCCAAATTGAATCAACCCATAGTATACTCATACTCGGGAAAGATCGCGAGAATTTGGAAAAGTTTTAATAGAAAAGATTAGATCATGCGATGGAGATTCAATAGTGGGGCTCCTCCCAAAGAATGGGGCTTTCGAAAAAGAAAAAAAAAAGAAAAAAAAACTAAAAAAATAAGTAGAAATGATTGGCATTCGAAACCACCCAAGAAAAAGAAAATATGGTACACAGGGGCTTAGAAAAATAAGAAGATTTAGTCCCAAGAAGAGAATTCGAACCAAGATGTGATGACTGTACATCATTAATCAAGTGCCATCAAGTGGGGCTGTTTGCCCTTAGATTTAAAAGGAGGTTAAGTTTGTTTATCTCACCAATTTAGAAAGAGAAAAAATAAAAAATAAAAAATAAAAAATAAAAATGAAAAGCTCGCTAGGTAGAAAACCCAAAAGGGCTGCCTAGGCAAAAGTTAGAGCACTTAAAAGAAAAATAGCCTGCTAGGTAGAAAACCTAAAAGGGCTGCCTAGGCAAAAGTTAGGGCATTCAAAAAAAAAAAAATCAAGCTCTCTAAGTGGAAAACTTGAAAAGGTTGCTTAGACAAAAGTTAGAGCAAACAAAAAAGAAAGGAAAGTGTCATGAACTACGAGGACCTGATTCTCCACAAATATCAAACAACTTGTTATAGTTTCTTCGAAATAGACATCGAAGTGGAGATAAGTAGGTAGCCCACAAAGTTACATTGGGTGCGGTCCTATTCTTGTGAAAACACTAAATGTTGAGTTCAAAATTAATTTATCATGGGCAATTAGTTAGAAACTAAATAAATTGAAGACATTTAATTCATAAGGGTAAATAATATCTTGAAATTTATGGACATGCCATTAACATCTTGCTGCTTCTTTGTTTCTTGACATTTTGGGAGGTTTGTTACTTCCTAAAACTTTTTGTGCAGCTTTCTTTTTGGTATCACTTATTTGAAAAGTTTTATCTTTTTGAGGATTTTTATATCCCTAATGTTTTGTTCTTTTTTTAAATCCCGAAATCTAGTGATATTTGGTGGAATTGGTAAAATTATTTGACATGAGCCTAGCTAAGAATCTCTAACAAGGCCCATTGCCCGAGCCTTCCTCGAAACCCTTTTGAGCTCTCCAACCATGTGGTTGAACTCTGTTGGAATCCCTCTTGCCCATTATTGAAAATTCATTGGTTTTGACAATCCTATTCATTTGATCGAAGTTAAATAAGCTAATTTGCTTGACCATCCAAAATGAAAGCTATCATGAAGAAAATAACAGAATTCGATGAACCTTTGCAACTATTAAGGTGGCATGAAAGAAGTATTTTGGGTTGACACCGAAATAGAGTGCGAGTATAATCCAAGGAAAGGATGCACATCATTACGTTTGAAGAAGATACATGAGGTTATGAACCCCAAAGGATGTAGCCATTAGAATCAGAGTTGATATTGACTTTACATTCCACTTTGAGATCAAATGATTCAAGCCGAAGTGTTTAAACAAAATCCTCAAACTTCTGTTTTTATAAATTCTTCCCAAAAAAAAAAAAAAAAAAAAAGCTTTTGAAAGGTCCTTTTGGTTGTTTTTGAAAATAAGTGATATATATGAGCTCCTTGTGTTAGTCCGTCTCTCCTCAAGGTACTTTTACAATACCTGCACTGAAAAGTTCTTAAGCTAGGCTTCCTTGTCATAGGTGTCCTTGAGTTGAAGTTAGGTTGCAATGTGAGAAATTGGTTAATTAGAAAAAGAATTGATATTGATAAGTTAAAATAATTTTTAAGGATGGGAATGCTACATGTGAAATTAGTGCATACAATGATGGGTTTGAAACCTACACTAAGTGTCACACTTGTGTTGAGAAATGAAAGTGTGACATATAGTGATGTCGAAGACTATCATTATATGTATGAGTTTATATGACAATCAATTTTATGCTTTGAAAGTTTATAATAACTCAGCATTATTAATGATTTTGAATCCCTTTGTCATAAGGAATGAAATTGAAAAGAAAATCCCAAGGAAATGAGTTTTGAAAATGCTTTATCAAAAACCTTGAAGGTATGCTTAGTTGAAATTAATTTTTGAAACAAAACTTTCTTAGTAGCAAGTAAATGTCACTAGAAAGAATAAGTGTTTTTTTTTTTGAAAAAAAATAAAAATAAATACTAAATGTTATTTTTTTTGAGATTTTTATCAAACATGTAATATGCACACATTTGAAATAAGTTTTGAAAACTTGTTATGATATGATGAAATCATTTTAAAAAATTATCAAAGTCAATGGAATCATGATATGGAAATTTTCTTTTGAAAAGTGGAATTTGTTTTTCCTTCCATAGAATTTGGTCGAATACTTGGTGTGCATACATTTGAGATGTGTTTTGAAAACTTGTCATGACATGTGAAACATATTTAAATCATGACATGAGAAATTGGATTTGAAAAAAATCAAAATTTTGTTTTCTTGGGAAATTTTATCAAATACTTGATGGACATCATTTTATACTTGTAAAGCAAGAGAATGGAGTACTCAAGCTCTTCCAAATATATTCCTCATGAAGGAGAATGATCAACCAAAACTCATAGAGTAGATTTTAAGCTAAGAATACCATAGAATTTGGGGATAGATGATAGGTGCTTGAACTTAAAATGAGGTGCGCAATAGAATCCCAAGCGTAGGAATCCACCGGTCGTCAAGCAATAAATACTAGGGAGTCCCTAGGTCATATCCACAGGGAGTGGAATAGGTCTAAATGATCCTTATGTGTTGCAAACCAAAGAATGCAAAAGAAAGTGTAAAATAATGGGAGTTGATTGTTGTTGAGTTGTTTGTTTATACTAAAATGATGACAAATTATAAAAGAAAACTAATTAAGTTAAGTAAGATGAATTATATGGGTTCATTCCTTCCAAACCTTTGGTACATGTATTTCTCACAGTGATTTCTCATCTAGGATCCATCGAAGAATGGTCTTTGATGGATGATTTAACTTTAAATGCATTTTGAAAGGAAAGCTCATCTAGGATCCATTGAAGAATGGTCTTTGATGGAAGATTTAGCTTTAAATGCTCAATTGAGTAACCTAAAATGATGGAATAAAACCTAACACTCTCTTTGACATTTTAGCAAACATGTGGCATGCATATGTGCTCAATAACCAAAATATCACAACTTACTGGTCATACAATGGTCATGAATATGACACCACATGGGTTCACAAGATAAAAAAGGATTAAACATTATTCCACAAACATTAAAGGTTCAAGAAATGAGAAAATACCATTTACCTAGGGTTTGGAGAGGAAATCCACCATAGAACTCACCTTCTTGGTGTTTAACTAGCCATGAAAGTTGACAAATGAACAAAGATGTACAAGAAATGCAAGAAACATTGAAATAAATGCCATTCTATTGATTGAAGATAAAGAAACAAAGTTAAACAAGCTAAAAACTAAATTACATTACACAAACTTGAAGGAAAAACTAATCTACTCCTAATCTATTCCTAAACTAAGAGCTAAACTAAGAGAACCCTAGAAAACTAAGAACAAACTAAGAGACAAGGTTAGGGAGAGAGTATTTCAGCTGAGAAAGTCCATTAAAAACCCCCCCATTAGGGCTACAAAACATGGGGACCAAAGGACAAGAGTGCCCTTGCAAAAAGGGCAAATTTCAAGTAACCCGGGTGAAATCCCGAGCATGGGTACCGGTACCTACCCAAGGCGGACCGGTCCCTTTTTCTACTGCAAAGGGGGTACCGGTACCTCTTTAGGGGGGACCGGTCCCTTTTATGCAAATCCTCCGAGAATGCCTTAAAAATGCCTTGCGAATGCCTCCAACTTCAAATGGTCATATCTCTCTCGTCCGAAGTCGGATTTGGACGTTCTTTATATGCATGCGAAGCTTGATAAGTATTCTTTCCAACCATGGTGGTTTCATTGTCCAATTATATCTAGAGAGAAAAAGGTTCTCCAAAATGTCCAGATTGGTCGGTTTTTGCACTTCATGACTTCGTTTGCCCATATCTCCCAAACCACTTGACATTTAGCTTTGAAATTTGATATGTGGCATCTAGACACACTTAGAAGTATGTTCTATAAGTCCCATAACCTTTGAAGACTTCCAAGGCTTGACTCGAAGCTCTCACTTTGCATGCAAAAAGCATCCATTTTAGCGCATTCGACCTGCAAGGGCTCAAAAACAACAAAAAAGTCAAACGCACCTATTTACAAGAATAAATGGCTCAAGTATGTACAAAATGATGGGAATAATGCAATGAAAGTATGCAATATTATGGTGCAATCAATAGGAGTATGAGTTTACCTCTTGTCATGAATGGGAGGATAGAAAAGATGAGCTTGAAGCTCCAACAACACTCTAGAGTTAGGTTCGTCATCTAGAAAACCTTATATTGGTTAGGTGTTTAGAGAGTGGATACCTCTTGTTAGTCAGGAATTTGAAGATGTGATGGAGAGTTGTAGATATTTGAAAAAAATGGGTGAATTCCAAATGCAAGAATCATAGAGATGAATTCTAATTTTAATGTGTAGAGTATCTTAGAAAGTAATTGGAAATAGTTTGAATAGATGAAAGCCAATCTGAATTGACGAGAAAGAGTGAATAAAATTCACATGGTTGATATTGATGATAGTTGGTAAGAGAATGATACGGGAAGATGATTTGATGCATGAATGAGAAATGAGGAAGGGTTTGTACATGCAAAGATGAGAATTGAGTAATTGTGAATGGGAAAGTTCACATGAAATGATAAGTTTTTTGGTTGAAAACCATGAGATATGGAAATAAATGATGAAAGTGGTGTATAAGCAAAGTTTGTAATCATGAAATGATCATAAATACAAGTGAAGTAATGAGACTGTGAGGCCCATGAAGGGGATTCTGAGGGTAAGATAACCCATGGAAGGTATTGAATGTGAAGGGCCCATCATGGAAGCCCAAATTAATTAGATTTTGTGAATTGCATGAAATGTTGAGAAATATACATGGAATGTATATAAAAATAAGTTAAATGATACCGATGATGTTGTGGAATGCATATGTTGGTGATAATATGAAGTTATCAAAGGAATATTGACAAGATGAGATTATTGGAAGTGTGTGTGCAACTTCCAAAAGGATTGTGATCCCCTAAGATAAGATAATTGGAAATGTGTGTGTGATTTCCTCTAAAGATAAGATAATTAGAAATGTTTGTGTGATTTCCTCTAAAGATAAGATAATTGGAAATGTGTGCGTGATTTCCTCTAAGATAAGATAATTGGAAATATGTGTGTGATTTCCTCTAAAGATAAGATAATTGAAAATGTGTGTTAGATTTTCTCTAAGATAAGATGATTGGAAATGTGTGTGAGATTTCCTCTAAGATAAGATAATTGGAAGTGTGTGTGTAACTTCCATGAGGACTGCGGTCCCCTAAGATAAGATGATTGGAAATGTGTGTGTGATTTCCTCTAAGATAAGATTATTGGAAGTGTGTGTGACTTCAAAGTAGGACTGAGGTCCCCAGGATAAGAATATTGGAAGTATGTGTGTGACTTCCGAGTAGGATTGTGGTCCCTTAAGATCATTGGAAGTGTGTGTAGGACTTTTAAGAATGTGATTTGGTAAATGTTGGTGAGTAGTTGTTTTGATGATCCCCTTTTGTTGTGGCAGAAATGAGATGTCATTTTGTTTCGTTGAAATTCACTGGCAAAGCCATGAATATCAACGAGGAGCTTCTGTAGACATCCATTTTTTACCATAAGTAAAGTCATGAATGGTTGCCTATGATTTGAAGTGAAATAGGGTGGTGAAGCCCTAAATTGTTCAGTCCCTTTTTGTGTAGTTAGTTAGAAGTCATTTTCGCATGTAGGTTTTTAGGTTGGATCGAGTCGGTTCTTTTTGCATTTAGTTCTTAGAGAGTTTAGGAATGTCCCTGCTAAATTTCATGGCATTCCGAGCCAGGCTTGATAGGAAATAAGGTATTTTTTGACTTGAAAGAAAGCGTTGTCCTTTGGATCACAAAAGCTCTGAATGACTGTCGATCTTGTCCTGAATGGTCTCGAGGCTTTGGCATGTATATTTAGAGTGTGTTTGGTAGCTAAGTTGATCATTGGCAAGGTCTATTGAGCCTTTGGGCTCATGTTTAGCTCTTAAGGCCGAAAATGCAATTTTAAGCTCAGATTAGGGTTTTACCCGAGGATGACCAGAATTCGATCTTTTTATCAAAACAAAGCCTTCAAAATCACTAAAACACTTTCTTAAATGTTTCCTAAAACTTGTTTTGAGAAGTGGAAACGATCTTGAGAACAATCAGTTATCAGATTTCAAAACCCTAATTGGGCTTGACAGGCCCAAAACAGCTAATCGGTCGACTTTCTCCTAAACACTTTGACTGAGGTCAATGCATTTTCACTTCAAATACTTCTCAAAACATGGAGAATCGAATCATGGTCATTTTGGTTCTTGAATCGTCGAATTTGGACTTGAAACGGGCCCGAAAATCCGAAAAAAGCCGAAACCGGGTCGAGATGGGCCAAATTGGGCAGAAACTCGACTGAGCAACTCCCTAGGGACAGCCAGCCATCCATGGTGGACGGCCAACCATCCTAGGGTGGACGGTCACCCGAGCCTAGTCTCCTATTCGGCCAATTTTTCAGTTTTTGAGTGTTTTAGGCCTTTAGGACTCTTCCAAACTCTATTTGGAACAACTTGGGGGAGTGTGCACGACCTTGGGGGACTTTGGAATACTCATTTAAGACCTTTGGAGATGCGAGAACGGGGACAATTTGTACACCTTAAAAATAACTAACCAATGGTGTGGTGCCATGTGGCGTGGAAGTTGGTGTGCTAGTGGCTACTACCATATTGTTAGTGGGCTATTAATTTAATTAGTGGGTAGTTATACCACATGTCAAACAAATTTAAAGTCTAGAAAGATAGTGGGATATGTGGCAATCATTTAGGCACGAAGTGGGAAGTTAAAAAGTAGTGAAGCACTACTTCAAGAGTACAAAGTGGGTAGTTATCAAGGCTGGCCAGACCTGGTCGTGGCCTATATATACCCAATCAAAGAGACAAGCAAGACACACAACAACAACTCCAAAACAACACAATGTTTAAGAGCTTCAAGTATATTTTCAAGCCTTTCTCTTAGTAAGCATGCTCCTTTTCAAGTTTTTTTTATAGTTTAGTTCAAGCAGCTTTTCAATTTCTAGCCATAGTTGTTCAGGTTTCAAGCATTTCTATTTCAAGCAAGTGTCCCATTTCAATTTCCAAGCATATTGTCATTCCAAGTGTGTCGATTTCCATTTCTATGGTTGTAATCTCAAGCATTGTAGGTATTTCTATTGTTAATGCATTTCCAATTTCATTCCAAGCAAGTTGATCGGTTTGATTTCAATTTAATTTGAATCAGATTTTAGTTTTTCTTAGACATTTCATACCAGAACCTAAGAGGATCAACCTCTAATACTAGCCAATTACTTGATTTCAATTCAATTTTAAAGTGACCAATTAGGCATTCGGACCACGTCCTAATTTCACGGCTTAAGAGGTGCTAGAGGTCGTGTCTAAACAGTTTCTTGGACTTTTACTAGCCCTAGCACGCCAACACATAGATCTTCGCGCACAAGATCTCAAGACCGTTTTTCTGCTGGGAATAGATACAAGACAGATTTGTTATAAATTCAATAATTTTATTCCATCGATTTATTTCATCCATATATTTCAACCATCTTAATTAATTCACATATTAATTCACATATAATATATAGATGAAATCAACAAAAATAAATATTTTTTTTTTTTCAAAATTATTGCCCACCGGATGATCAAAACCAACTAACATTTAACATTTTTTTTTATTTATAAATTACAATAGAGGAATAATTACATTAATTAAAAGGCAATACGAGTCCTGGGAGGCAACATCAACATTCAATTCTACAAGAAGAGGATAGTTGCATTAATTTGTTGTCATCATTCATTGCAAGTACAGAAGATTTAATTGACATCGCCAACGATCACACATCTATGCCCGCGCGCATCTCGATGTCATATTGAGAAAAAAAAAAATTAATAAAAGAAGGAAATCTCCCGTGAGAATGACAGCCACGGTTGCCGTGATTGTTGACTACGTACGTCTAATCCAATACTCCCCGCTAGGAGGAGAGTTAGTCAGCTACTTGTTATATTTGCTTATTAAGGACAAAGAAACAAACTTAGCTCACCTACTCCTAAATTTACTGTTTAGTCAATTATAGGATTAAAAAAACATAATAATGAAAAAGAGAAATTGCAATGAGAATGCATTGTGGGTGTAATGACGAATTCCTTTTTATTCTTAAAAAAAAAAAATAGTGCGTGAATTTTAATATCCATGTCGTACTATCTGTTTGATAGAGGACTATTTGGGACTATTTCAATTCATTTAGGGTTAATTACATTTTACCCACCTGTGGTTTACCTCTAATTCGGTTTACCCACCCGTGGTTTGATTTGTAACACTTTACCCACCTGTGATTATCTCCGTTACAACTCCGTAACCCACCTCCACTACGGACGTTACTGTAACACGAAAACTTCCAAAAACATATCCGTTTACGGATCAAACACACTCACTATCAAGAACATACCAAGCAATCCAACATTCTCACCGAACGAAGCAAGTCTATGCAATGTGCTTGAGAATCCAGAAATGTGAGGATGAAGAGAACCATGCCTTCTTGGCATTGACATGAATCCTACCATATGATCCGCTGCAAAACCAGGCCGCTGATAGGGTGACCTCATTCTCATTCTGCCCTCAGTCCTGAAACTAGGCGATCTACTTCGGTGCCTTAAACATGGATTGCCAGCAACACCAGTGCCATTTCTTCCCCTGGGAGATCGAGTTCTGGATCTTGATGGAGATTTAATGTGGCATCGATTTGCATGAGGATCTCCTCTCCTTTCAATCGGAGAAAACCTTCTCTCTCCTGGAAAAATGATGCAAATAACTCAAGGAAGATTTGATGCAACCATAAAAAACAGGCCCACCCCTGGGGCCTCTATCACCGAATCGCGGACCATACCTTACACACCTGCCCCTACCAACAGTTGCACACCTGTCAGGGCTCATCTCTCCAGCTGATTTAATACCCAGACGCATACCAAATGCCTCATCCCTATCAACCGGCGACGATCCACTTCTTTTAAAGGAACGATGAACACATTGTGAAGAAGCATATGTAGTTTGTCTGCCAGCATGGTCACTGGATCCCGCACCATCTGTTTTTACAATTGTATCAACTGATGCAGCAACAATGCCACTGTTCTCTATCTTTCCAGAAACTGCAGCGGTAGCATTTTCAGTCCCAGTATGCAGGATATCTGTTGGGCCATGATAATGAAGTGAATGATGGTGTGTTAGGCCCCTATGGCCCTCAGAATAGTCAACAAAATGGTCACCTCCACAACCTCTGGCATGAATATGTTGAGAGTATCTGCCCCTTCCCGAGGATGTAACAGACCCAGAATCTCTTTCAGATCTAGGATTTGAATAATCAACATCAGTGGATCTGAAATATAAGAAAATAAGCAAAAATCAATTGAATGAGCAACTACATATCTTCACATATTGCAAAAGCTCATAGAAAAAGTGGTTAATCAAATCACAGAAGATACCTTCTCCCCTGCAGTCTATCATTTCTATGAAACATGTCACCATTTGCTGGTCCTCCAATATGTGACTGCAATTCCCTCTTAAATGTTCTCACCCCAACCACCCTTGTCTCGGTATCTTCAGCATCCAATCCAAACATACAATCACCGGAACTATTCGTTCTGCCATTGCCATCTCCAAGTCCAGTTGTTTTATCTGAGGAACTTTTATAACTCTCAGGCAACCTATCCCAACCAGAGATTTTTATTTTCAAATTAGTCGATTGGCCTGAATACTTCACATCATCTTTCCTGTTATGAGTCTCATTATCTCTGATCACCCCATCAAATACTGTGCCAGGTTCTTTGTCAACCTTGACACTTGTATCAGACTCATTTATTGCATCTTTCCCTGAAACACTTGTACATGACTGGCTAGTTTTGACTGCTCTTTCCTTACCAGATCCTGCCGCAATAATTTTTCTTGTTGATAAGCCTCCTAGACATGTTTGAGAATTAGTTTCTTGTGCCAAAAAACCCTAGGTTTCGCAGTTCTGGATTCTCAAGCACATTGCATAGACTTGCTTCGTTCGGTGAGAATGTTGGATTGCTTGGTATGTTCTTGATAGTGAGTGTGTTTGATCCGTAAACGGATATGTTTTTTGAAGTTTTCGTGTTACAGTAAAGTCCGTAGTGGAGGTGGGTTACGGAGTTGTAACGGAGATAATCACAGGTGGGTAAAGTGTTACAAATCAAACCACGGGTGGGTAAACCGAATTAGAGGTAAACCACAGGTGGGTAAAATGTAATTAACCCATTCATTTATAAAAATTTAGAAGCAAATTACAGTTTAATCCTTTCGAGTATTATCTATTTATACTTTGCACTCATATATGGGTTTTAATTCGAACACATTGATTTTCTATAGTTTTAATTTATGGCACTTTGCACCGTTCTATAAATTAGCAATTTTATATGACATATTCTTTGATATGAAAGATGCAATATTTATCCTGAATTGCGCGCTAATGTATTTATTCAGAATTGCTAATGTATTTATAGTAAAGTTTCATGATTTTTCTCAATATATTTTGATTCTTATGAATTATTTTTACCATGAAGAAAATAAAATTCACAATAAATAAATTATGTTGAGTAAAATCATAAAACTTCACTAATATGCTTGTAAATGCATTAGCAATTTAGGGTAAATATTGTATGAAAAATAATAAGACTAATACTAATTTTTTAATTAAAGAATCAAATGACTAACTGATAGAAGGGTGCAAAATTTAGTGTCACAAATCAAAACTATAGGCGGTTAATGTAATCGAATTAAAACTTTAGCGGTATAAAGTGTAAATTTATGATAGTTGAGGAGTCAAACTGTAATTTCTCCAAAAATTTTATTATAAAAATGTCATCTGTTAATTGAAGCTTGATTTATTTTTATTTATTTTTTATTTAAAAATGTTTGACTGAAATTATTCATTTACTTTAATTGACAAGTTTGAACCCACTTTTAACATGATTTTATTGGAATTTGTACCAATATAACAAATTCAATACGCCAATAACCTTATAGTCTAGTGGCATACTGGCATATATACTCACCTTTAGGAAAGAGATTTCAGATTTCGTACATAGAAGTGCATTGATACCCTTTATTACTATTAAAAATTTAGAGATTAGACTAGTTCTATCGTCTTGGGGAAAAAAAAAAAAGGAAATTGATGAGAGGTCCTGCTCCCTTTCCCGACTTTGAAATTCAATCTATATTGGTGAGAGGTCCTAATTGCATAGCCTGCTCCCTTTCCCGACTTTGAAATTCAATCTATATTGGTCTCGCTTCCCCTTTTATATTGTGTTCTATTCTCATCTTTGAATAGCCCCCTTTTAGTTCCATAGTTCAGGTAGCGAAGTTTATAAGATAGAAAGCAAAGCCAAGAGGCGGTGCCCCGCCCGTAGCCTTCCGTTTTCTCTCATTCTTTCTTTCCTGCCTGGTCTTCAGGTAGGGGCGAATAGCATTCCAAGAAGTCGACATTCTTTCCTTTCCATTCAATCTCTCTCCCAACCTAGCTACACATTCCCCTTCCTCCGTTAATTATGATCTACGATCACCCTTCAATCCAAGGTAAGGCGAGCAGAGCGTAACCTTTCTATATAAGGCAAAAAAGAGAGGACTGCCTATCCGACTCATTTTCTACTTTCTTTATATATATATATCTATTTGAAGAGCAAGTCTCGAGAGACCTACTGCCAAGAAATAGGCCCTAGGTTTAAAGAAATCTATCAATGCCTATTTAGGAAAGAAATCTCGGTTGTAAGATGCATTCTGAGATGGATTGCCTAGAGAATTGGGACTTTCACCATTCACCGGGATACATCTAATGGGGTTTGCTCTGTCCTCACGTGCTATAAGCATAGAGTCAGGTGGGATACTCGGGAAGAAGAGCTCTAGTCATCATAAGTAATAGGCCACCATTCCAGCCAGACAGCGAGGGATCACTAAGCACCGAACACTAACTGAAAGGGGCCGGGAATAGCAGTCCGAGAGTCTGATACAATAGAAGAAAGAGTGCCCCATCCCACTAGAAGGCAGGTTTAAGAATTCCTAGATATGCATTCCAGCTGCCTCTGTCTGCTCTTAGGTCTGGGGATATTATCTATATAGATGATTGGGCATGGGTCTCGAAGAGCCTACGTGCCTTGCCTTTGAGGGGATAGTATGAGTCTCTGCTCTTTCCTTTTCAGACGTTCAGACTGAAGTATGAGAAGGTAGCTCAACGAAGAAGATATGAAACGATTGGCCAAGGAAATACGAGAGAAGAAATTGGCAAAATTAGAAGGCAGAGAACCAGAGACACCAGACTTGGGAGAAGTGCCTCCCCTCTCCATAACATTCCCGAAGCCCGCATACATTTATCAACCACAGCTACTTCCTTTAATCAAAGTCAGTTACCAACAAGTCCCTGAGGCACTCAAGGAACAGATAGTCCTGGCAAGCATGTCCCGAGAGCTCAAAAAAGTGTTCGAGTACGATTATGTCCCGGAAGAAGTCCTGCAATGGGCATTCTCCTAGAATGTTCAGATAGCAACTATCCATGCCTCTCCAGTCGCTCTAAGTCACAATACCAACCGCCCAGCAACTCCGGGCGAAAAGCTCAAGGGTTGGAAGATTGTTCCCATTCCTACCGGAAGGATGGGTGTCAGTGGGTAAAATGAACACTTAGTATTGGGTCCTATATGGCGTACCTTCGTGTCAGCAGTGTATTTTGGCAAATAAGGCTTTCATTCCCATCGTCTTTTTGTGTTTCGTATTCTCTAGATTCTGCATGAGAAACTATTAGAGAGTTTCAGCTGAAGGTTGTATGAGCTGAATTGGTTTGGTTTAGTAGCCATGTACCTCGGTTTTCTTTTATTACTTGGATGGCTCTTCAGAGTGCTAGCTCTGCTCACTCAAGATATCTTGGTCTCTAGTGGTATAATTAGTCGATCTAGTTGCTGCTTATGTAGGATGCACGTGGAAGACCATGATCACTTATTCTTTTGGTGTTCCTACTCAAAGAAGGCGTGGTCTTTCAGAGCCTTGGCAGATGTCGTTATCGTAGGAGAGGACAGTTCACTTGGGATAAGGATATCAGGTGGGTTCGAAACAATTTTTGGGGTTATGATAATCTTATTGGCCATATAACTTTGCTTTCTTTTTGTGCAACAGTGTACCACAGGTGAACGTAACTCTCATATTTTCCAAAATCAATATAAGCCATGGGAAGAGATAATAGTTATGATCACTAGGGATACCAGAAATAGATTCCTGAGTTGGCAAGATGCAGTGGACGACGCTCCCAAGAGTAGAGAATTCCTAAACTCATGGCAGATTTCAGTTCAATTTACTGTTCCATCTTCCACATGGTGTTCATAGCACCCTCCGGACCCAGATATGTGGTGCTTGAACACATATAGTTCTCTTAGAGGTGATTTAGCAGGGTATGGATGCATATTAAGAGACCAAGCGGGGCAGCTGAAAGTAGCGATTACAGTGTTCTCCTTTCTCCATCCTTGTGCAAGAGCTTGAGGCAATTCAAAGAGGAGTGGAAGAGGCCCGTATCTCAATAATGAGATAAACGTCTTTTATGCCCATCTTTCTTTAAGCTGAAGGCCAGTGTGGACACCTCATTTTTACCAATTATTTCTATCATATATTTATGAAAATGATCAGCTCGAAGAGTGAATTATTTGGTGAGGAATTGGCCTTGTAAAGACCAAATTACCCAAATTGCCCTTTTATGAGGAAAAGGACAATTCATTATTTCATGTATACATTTGGGTTGGAATCAATCCATTTGTATTGCATTTGACTTTTAAGGTGTTTTAAAACATCCCTGTAAATTTTCATGACATTCTGATAAGAGCTCGATAGGTAATTAGGGTTTTTGCGACTTGAGGGGCGTTTTCGTCCTTTTTCTCGTATAATTTCCGAATGACCTCCGAATTCGAAACAGATTGTTTCATGAGGTTTATATGGATGTGGGGAGTGTATTTGAAGTATCAATTGAACCTTTGAATGGTTGGAATAGATTCGCCCAAAATCGATCCTACGGGCGAGAATAAGTCAAACTAGGGTTTTATTCAAATTGACTGGGAATTGATCGTTTTCACCAAAATCAAAGATTTTCAAAATATGTTTTTAAGTACCAATTTCATAATAAAACCATGTTTTTAGAAGTGGTTCAAGCCTAATTGATCAATTTTATGAAACAAGGAATGGTCATATGACCAATTTTGACACAACCGGGTCGATTAGCTAGCTTTTTATCAAAACCATTGACCATGGTCAAGTATTTTTGACCTAAAACCCTACTAAATATGTGGAGGATCAAAAAACGGTCGTTTTGAAACTTGGACCATCGGATTTGGATGAAAATTGACCAAGATATGACAAAAATACCAAAATCCCTCGAAATAGGGCAAAATTGGGGAAAGTCACTACGGTGACCGTCCTAGCTAGGACGGCCACCAGGATGCTCGAGCATATTTTTTCATTTTGGAAAGTTTGAGACTTTCCCACTTGTTTTGGCTGACTTTATTTGATTTTTTTGGATATAATTCAAAGGGTTTTAGCTTACAAACCCTAGGAGGATTGGTTTTAAGTCCTAGGATGATTTTTAGAAGGATCAATCCCAACCATTCAAGGTTTTTAAACCCTAACTCTATAAATACACCATTATAGAGTTGAGAGAGAGGGATAAAGAGGCTAGGGTTTTAGAATTTCGTTTTTATTCATCATTTTTGGGGGAAAACCTGAGGCTAAGAAAGGAAAATGGAGGAATAACTCAAAGCTTAGGGGTTGAAGGAAAATAGCCAAGAAGGAAGAAAAAAAGGTAAGGGTTCTATCATAGTTCAATTTTTGTTGTTTTCATGTAAATCTTCTCTTCCATCCTCATGTTTTTAATATATATGATATGTATGGATTTTAGTTGTTTGCATATGATAGAATGATATTAGTTGTTGCATGTTTAATGTATTTTGCATGCTAGAATAGGTTGTGTTATTTTTAATATAGGGTAATAATATGTTCAATATGTTTAGGAATAGTTTTGTTATGATTTTATGTAAACAAGCATGTTTAGAGTTAGTTAGTTTAATTATAATTGTATGTTAGCAAGCATGTTAGGATGTTTTTTTATTGTGATTTCATGTGATTAGATGTGATTAGGGTTAGCTTTATTATTATTTCATGCGATTAGATGTGATTAAGGTTAGCTTTATTGTCATTTTATGTGAGTAAGCATGATTAGGGTTAGTTTTGTTATCATTTCATGTGATTAGACGTGATTAGGGTTAGCTTTGTTATGATTTTATGTGAATATGCATGATTAGGGTTAGCTTTTGTTGTTATTTCGTGTGTGTAAGCATGTTTAGGGTACGTATTAATATGTTTATATAATCGTTGGAATCTTTGGTGTTCGATTGATGATATTGATGATTATGTGAATATGTGAATATGTTATTTTGGCATGTGATGAGCCTTGAGTCATTATTTTTATGTTTTTATAATTATTTAAACATTTGTCATGGATTTGATGGTTTGAATATATAAATTGCGTTCGAGGGAGCGTGCAAAGGTAAGATCCTCCCTTTGTGTTTAAAATAATTGTTTAAGCATATTTTTGTGTATTTTTGATATGTTTTGCATGATTCTTATAGTATGTTCATTATATATTCATGTAGAAAGCATGTTAGGTCATTTTCACATTTTTTTATTCTTTGTTTTCATGGTTTTTATAGTGGTTTAAGGTTCATACTCAAATCTTTCTGGGTTTGTTTATGTCCTTAAATTGCTTCTAAAAATTATTTTAAGCCAAATCCAACTTAGAAATATGCTTAGGTTCACATAGTTCAATTAGTATGCATTTAGGAACATTTTCATGCATGGTTAGAATTGATTTTATGAATGTTTGATTAATTTATTTAAAATTCCAGCATGCAATTGCATTAGGATTTTAGGATTTTAGACTAACTTTAGGGCTAGTTAGAGACCCTAGGCTTAGTAAGGTCACTTGACCTTCCCTAGGACTGTCCTTTGTTGTAAAAATCATTATCTGATTTGAGTATTAGAGTTGATTTAAGAGTCTATCTTCGAGGGATTTTCTAAAAAGATTTTAATGTGATTTTTATGAAATGAATATGATTTTTAATGAAAGATTTGCTTATTAATTGATTTTTGAAAAAATTTGAAATGTTTTAAGATTTTTATCTTGGGATAAGATTCTCCCAATATGATTTGTTTTATTGAAATATCTTTGAAAAAGATTTCAAATAAATTTGAAATGTTTTAATTTGAAATGATTTCAAATAAATAAAAACTCTCGGAGCTAGAGTCTTGACTTAAGTTGAAATACTTTTGATGATGTGATCGATTACAATAGGAGAGTCCTAGGTAGTCGAACTACGTGGACTTTGATACTTGCTAGGTAACACTAGTAAGTTATGTAGGCGCTAATAGGGTTCAAGTCCGCCCTAGGATACTCATAGGGTGTCCTAGGTTTTTAGGGTTTGATTGTATATTATTTTTCTTATTATTATTATTATAGTTTATTGCATTTATATCTCTACTTTCATTGGTTGATTAGATTATTTAGGATTGTCTGCATTAAGGATTTAAATAGCCCAAATAAATTAGAAGTCCTTTAATTAGGGCGAGGTGGGTGCCTACAAGTGAAAGCTTGGAACCTTCTCACGTCGTAACCTAGCCCCTGGATCCATCTTTGGTTTGTAGACTGTCTTTTCATTGGAATGGAGTTTGTTTTGTTTTCTTTAAAATAAAAATATTTTTATGGTTTCCTTATTCCTTAAAAATAAGGTGGCGACTCCTTTGTTTGTTTTTAAAAAACCCCCCTTAATCATCGCCCGGTGATGATGTGGACCCTTAAGCCGGCAAACGGCTGGTTCACAGCCAGTTGAAATAATTTTATATAGCGGGGAATCTGATGGGATAGGGTGCATCGCTAAGAAGTCAGCCAAAGCTTGGCCATTGATAGCTTTTTGTGAACATAAATGATGTTGAATTGCGGCAAGAGAATGGACAACTTAGCTAGCCGTGCATTCAGAGAGCCAACCTTTGTGAAAAAGACTTTCTAGGGCTTTTTTATCCGGAATATGGCTCATCAAGTAATGTTGCAACTTTTGTACTTCTCACATTAATGCGAGGCATTCCTCCTCAATAGGAGGATATCTGTGTTCTGCTCTGACCATCATCCAGCTGAGGTAATAAAGGCCCTTTCTTTTCCTTCGTCATCTTTTTGGGCCAGGAGTGCCCCCAGTGAGTGGTCGAGAGCGCAGATGTACAATATAAATGGTCGTCCTGGTATAGGGGCCACTAATACCGGCGACTTAGTCATGTATTCTTTTATGCTTTCAAATGCATCTTGGCATGCTTGGTCCCAAACAAACTCTACTCTTCTCCTGAGGTAACGGCTAGTCGATAGAGATGCATTCTTAAGTTGCGGTAAGAGTGATTTATCTAATTATGGTTGGTACAACCCAGCTTTTTATTTTTAGAGGTTTAGGGGCGCATAGCTTGAGACCTAAAAAAATACCTCATGATAGACGTCAGTCAAGCGGATCGATCAGCATTCATGTTAAGCGAAGGGTAGCGAGTTTTGTTCCTCCTTTCGTGTCGTGGTCTGTCCCCCTTCTAGTTGTGGCAGCGGCAGCAGAGGATGAAGTGGCCAATCAAGGTGGGATAGAAGACCTCTTTTTATCTGCCTTCGCCAGGTTCATGAAGAAAAGTCTGACTTGGGAGATGTAGAGATAGGGTTGAGAAGAAAAAATTCCTTATTATAAGCGAATGCTGGATCAACTACTTTACCCCTGACGATGGAAGGAACTACGATGCCAACATCATGAAAAGAAGAAAGTAGTGATAATGATCGGGTCTGGCTTGGTGGTTTGACCCCTACTGGATCTCACTAAGCCTCTGTCAGGTCTATTCCCAACATATCGTACTCAGCTAAGTTGTAGGGTTGGAACACTTTGTGTTGATCGGCGCCTAAGCTATGGGTAAGTCATTTCTTTGCATCCGATCTCCTCGTCTCTGGCCTTCCCTATCTCCATTCTTTTCACCTGGTCTGGCCCTTTGATTCACTAGACTTTTGGTGCTTAAAAACCACCAATCGAGATCCCAACTAAACCCATTAAATTCAGCAAGATTCCAACTAACTGATTGACTTCAGGCGCACTTCTCACATATGTTAATTGATGGACTTTGGATACATTCTTCACATATGGTAAGGGACCACTCCGAGTGACATACAGGTTCACTTCTTCGATTGACTACGGGTGCCCTATGATTGACTACAGAAAACCACTTTGCATGGCTACTTTTGCCACGATGACTGGATCACTCCATATTTGATTCGCGCTTTTAGTGCTTTTGAAGACTACCAAATCCGACCTCTAGTTTTAGTGCTTTGCACTCTTTTTCTTTTCTTCATCAGCATTTCGAATCTGTGGACTGCATCCTTTATTGACTCTTTCTATACATACTCATAAGAGAAAAAGAATCAATCAAAGGTCAATATCAATAAAAAATTAGACCCTTCACTCGTGGTGAACTCGGCCAACGGTTGGATTAATTGAGGAGTCTGATATGATGGTTGAATCAAGAAGATTGGTACTAACTATCGGAAGGACATGGATACGAGGGGAGCCTAATCTGGATCCCGAAGTGAGTACTCCCTAGCACTTCAGTTTAAGTTAACCCGCCCACTAAATCTTTGCTATAGCCGCACTACCTAAAACATATTGTATTAGTTGGGATGCCCTATTCATTTCATATTTCTTGAGCTTCAGAGTGGATTGGCACTATCGTACTTCTGTTTATGCTTAGAAGAGAAGAAAAGGAAAAGTCAAGCTTTCGAACATCTAGGGTAGGGCATAGAGACTTCAATTTTTCCATAACCGGCTCATTGCTTCTCCATTAGGCTAAGTAAAAAAGATCAGGACTGACCGACTGGTTAATACTTCTTTCCTTTCCTAGCTGCTTTGCATTTTACTAGTAAGTAGGCTACTACTACTCCTTCATTTGTTGACAAATAGAGAACACCTTTCCTCAACAAATCAAAAAGTATAACAAAAACTTCCATTTTGAATAACTCTGAATCTCCGGAGCAAAAAGAGTATCAACATATAGATGGAATAACCAGACTCTTAAGAAATAACACAAAGTCCTACTCCTACGACCCTCGCGCGAGCTTCGTTCCCCATGTAAATGCCCCCTTCGGAGCCTCACTTAGCTTCCTGAACCCCTTGAACCGCTGCAAAGAATTAGAGACATGGACTGAAGCCCCAGAGTCAATACACCAATACACCAGGAGTTCTCAGGGCCAGAAATTAGGTTAGATTCAATGATGAAGAGAGAAGAGACGTTACCCTCATATTTCTTTATTTGGAGAGAGGCTTTGAAGAGCCTGCAGTCCCTCTCTCTTGAAGTGGCCGGGTTTGCTGCAAAAAAAGCAGTGTTGCCAGAAGAACGCTTGTCTTGGGGTTTGGGTTTGGGCTTCTGGACTCCTTTAGGTGCACTAGGACTAGGTTTGGCTTTCTCCAAAGAGGGGATCCCGCCGAGACGTAAGCCGTCTTGTCCTCTATTCTTCCGAGTCCAAGTCGTCGTCGAGCTAGGAATCGTAAGCGGTTCTGCGAGTCGATCTCTCTCCCTTCCGGGCCCGTACATTTTTGGTTCCGCTGTCTAAACCACTACACCAGCTGACATACATATCTTCCAAAGACGACTGTGCTGTGCCCCATCTGATTCATAAAGTAGGGTGGTCAAAGCCCTAGTTGGGGAAGGTGGGAATATATCACCTCCTTGTTGCTGCCCAAGAGTGGACGTACAAAATAATGACCTTAATAGTTGAGCCCACTTCTGTTTTCCTCTTTCCGAAACGCGAAGGAGTGGGAGTGTGAATCTCCGGGTTTTGGTTTCATGCAAAAATAATAAATATATAATAGATGGGCTTTATTCTTAATTTATATAAACATAGGAGTTTGTCGTTAGGTATTTGACCAAATAGGATCGTCCTGTTCCTATTGAACCTATCACTAAAATACCCTAGAGGGGGATAGGGCTAAGCGGAGTGAATGAGATGGGAAATGAAAACTATTAGCCCCACACGAGGTTTGTGAATAAGTGATTGTCTGATAATGAGCAAGGAATATCCATTTTTCTGCTAAACAGGATGTATTGAACCCATAATTCATTAGACACTTTTTATGAATGACAACTAAGTATCGTAAGTAAATTGCTCCCGGTTGTTCAATCATTTGATAACCCGAGTCATTCTTTGATAAATGATCACTGGATAAATTATCACTGTGAGTCAGACTCAATAGAATTTGATCAATCCTTTTTTCTGTTGTTAAGGTGGAGAACTGAACCAAGAATTATTTTTCTTCATCATCAATCGAATCACTGTTTGCGACCCTGGATTCTATTTTATCATCAATCCAATCACCATTCACGTTTTTTCTTTTTCTTATCAATGAATAGATCTCTTTACTTGTATGACTTAGATGTCTTGTATTTCTCGAAAAAGTGATTCGATTGATGGGATTTGGTATAATACTTATGAGATCGATGATATCGATGAGATTGATATTCAAATATTTCTTCTTAGAACGTATTGATTTGACCCCATAAGCGGGACCACCACCCAATAGTATGTTGCCGCCAGAAGCAGAACCCCGTATTTCTTCTAGAGAATCTCCTAATTGTTCCAGAGCAACTAGAAAGAGATTCTTTAACCAGAAAGAATTCAGTTCAGATATACGATACCTATCCAGAAGTTTTCGCAACTCAATCATGTATGATGGAATCATCAAAGATTTGACTTTTTCGAACTCTGTCTGTAACTCACTGGAGGCTCGAGAAATAAAGAGAAGATGTGTACGAACGAGATATCCAGCAATAATAAGAAGGAAAATGATTGAATAGAGGAACTCTCGAACATTTGGCGATCTCAGATGTGTCGATATCAATGGTGACTCATTATTTCGATGAATCATTTCTTCAGACAGAGAAGATTATGTAAACACCTCGAAATCTCACTTATTAGATTCCATTGTGGAAGACAATTTTTTTTGAAGAATTCGCCATGATATATCTGATCCATACATAATATCATGAAAAATGGATACAAATTTTTGACTGCTACTTAGTATAGGCAATAGGTCTGAAAAAGTATCTAAAAATATAAAATTTAGATATTTGTACCCTGTCGAAGTAAGGAATAGATTCCATTTTGAGGGAGTTAAAAAGCACTATCTCATTGAAAGGTTCTATACATCTACCCTTACTCAACGCATTTCTTTAGACAAAGACTCCGTTTTTTCCTCTTTTCAGATGGTAAATCTTTCTCAGAACATGGAGTGTGAATCAAACCCATGTTTGAATTGAAATTTAGATACTGATGCAAGTTCTTCCCTTCTAAATCAGATAGATTCATTTCTGAAAGAGGTTGGCAAAAAGTTTTTTCAAAATTGAATATTTGTCCCTCTGTTAGAGGTGTTAGCCTCTCAAAAGAAAGGGGAGAGATAACACACATGGAGGCAAGATCATGACTCCACTACCTCTAAGAAGTGTCTTCTTCTGCACCCGCTACGTCAGCATCCTATGTTTGTTTTGTTGAATCTGGATTGGCTTGGTCTTACATGTAGCGTACTTCTTTTTTTGCAGATCTAGTTCGAGTGGTTGATGAAGGGGCGTGGCCCAGCATCTGTAGTTCTACTTGCAAATCAATATTGGCTTGCTTACCTTCCAACCTTCTCTTTTCCGGCAGCTTAGGCACCTGGGCCTCCGTTTGATAGTTCAGTTCCGGCACCTCGGGTTGCTTACCTTGTTCCTCTACACCTAACAAAATGCGGTCTCCTCCGCAGGCACTTAATGAAGTTGAATAGTCATTGCAACAGATACAGTCGACTACTATACTACTGGAACTTTAAGCTAAAAGACTACGAATGCTAGTTCCATCCCCGGACCGTGCCTCACCAGCCCCCCATTATGTAACTCTGCCCTCAATTCCAATTAGAGAGGCGGTTAAAGGCCAGGTCCTGACCAAACAAGCAGCCAACGGATGAGCGCCCTACCTGATCTACGACCCCCATTGCGCGTTAGCGCTGCCATTTTCTTGTTGTTAGGTAGGTAGGCAGGGAAAGGCCAATAGAAAGCAGTGAACAAGGCAATGGCTAGGCGAGCGCCTCTCCTCCCTTTGTACGATCGATGCCCTCGTCCCAGTCACTACACTACATGAAAGAAGCAACGGGGAATCAAAGATCAAGTATGATTCTTGCTGCTATATTGGATTTCTCGTTTGATATTCTGATCCCTCACACTTGAAAGAAGGCAGGCAACGAACGATTAATAGCTATTAAGCCTATAACTCCAGCTAAAGCAGCAGGGTCCGAAGGAGTGTTAAGAGCCATACCTCTGCCCCAAAACCAAGAGAGAGACTATTCCTTTATCTACGATGCTAGTTATTGCACCTATTGATATTCGACTGGGCTTGACACTTAAAGCTGAACTAGACCTAGCTAACGGGGGTGAAGGAACTGGCCTGCCTTGTAGGAATGTTGGATGCGGGAAGCAAGTAATCCGGAGGGAATGAAAGACTACTTGAAAGAAGGGCTTAAAGGCGGGCAGTCTTATCCGCTCGCTTAAGCCGCTAGTTCGTGCTCATATTTTAAGGGGTAAGCGGGGAATTCATACTTGAAGTCGAATCGATCTCGAGCTGAAGCTTTCTCCTAACCTAAAAGGCAGGAAAGAAGCAAGGGTCAGAAGGAGAGAGGGAAAGAGGGTAAAGCACGGAGGTCATATTCTGGTTATGCCTAGCCGACAAGGTAGGCTCTTCAATGAAGACTAAAAAACTATATAAGACTCAAAGACGATAAAGCAGACTAAATGTTTGTGTGTGTTATAAATGGTCTAATCGTCTGCTTGGCTTAAGGGAAGATCTGATCTTGCAGACTGAAAGACTCGAATCCAAGAATGCTTAGTAGTTTGCTGCTTAGAAAGCTGACACCGTATCTAATTATGTAGTTCCGTCGGGCAGCTTGTTCTGGGCCTAGGTTTGCTAGGTGTAGTTCCGCTTGCTGGGCTGGGCCCAACATTTCTTTAGAGTGTGAAGAAGGGCTAAACGCGCCACCGGTTCTCGCTTATCTACGTACGCTCGCTCATCCCGAACTTTAGTGGAATTTAGTTCAGTCAACTCCGATTGCTTGTTCGTCGTATCTAGCTGGTCGAAGGAATAGTTCATTCAATAAATAATCTCCTATTGAAAAGTGCCTAGTTTGCCTAAAGTCGACTAAGACGAAATTAGGTGCATTTCTCGTAGTAGGGGAACGAGTCGACACCTGAAATACACATTGAAGAGGCCATATGGATAAGCAAAAAAGGCATTGAAGCTCGATTAAACTGATCCTTCAGTGTTTTAAATGAGACCTCACTAATAGTAAAGCAGCTGCTCGCACCGACTCCTCTTCCGTCAGCTTCTTTGAGCATTAGTTTTCTGCTTCCGTTGCGTCAGGGTGGTGCTTTTCTCATTACGTGTAGTGACCTTCGGCTTACTCTGTTCCCCGAGCCTACGTTTGCGTAGTAGTTCTAGTAGTAGTTTGTTGTTTGAATCGATATTGGCTTCGTGTTCCTTGATTGTCAGTGAGGTGGGTAATCTGACCAGACGATACAACAGACGATATTAGCGTCTTCGTTTTATCCTACAGTTATTTTCTCTTATTGCGTCAACGAGGACTACTTGCAGCTAGGAGAGGAAAGGCAGCGAATTCGGATTATCATATACTAAATGCAAGTCGAACCTTCTTTGAACGACAGCAATTACAAGCAGGTGATTGAATGAGTGGGGGTTTTGGATGGAATAAGATTGGGTTCGACTCCCTATGCCCCGATGTGGCTAAACATCCTGCAAACACGGGTTCCATTTTGTATGTCAATACGACCAGAAAAGTACGCTTACTTTTTGAAATTTATGTAAGTACTGTTCCGGTAACTAACGTTTCTATTTCAGTAGGTCCGACACCCCCTAGTATTTCTACTTCTCATTCCGAAAGTGAGGGGTCGGTGCCACCATTATCATATTTGTTTCAAGAGTCTAATTGCCCCACCCTATCACCTCGGGTGGACTCTCCCGAACAACAACCTCCTTTGTTGGATTCCCCTTCCCCTTCTGAGTCAGAAATTTCTGACAGTGGCGTAGAGTCAGTAATGCCGGAAACCACCAACCTTGACGTGGATGAATTTCAGAGGGCCACTGAAGAGAAAGTTTTTTGTATTGCCTAGTCAAATAACTTGGGCACGTTACATGAAGATGATTCTCATGTATTAGGTCAATGGGTACATTCGAAGCGAACGTATGTCACTATTCTCAATACGATATTAACGGATCTGACGGAGCGGGAGGCGTCGAGCTCCTACTTCAAGGGAGCACTCGACACACTGGCGGCGCAATATGTGGTTACGCCAAACAGTCCACTTGAGCATTTCCTATTGATTCCTACGAATATAGGAAACTTCTATTTCTCATTCACAAATCCATATTTGTTCTCCTGTTTATGCTCTTAACTTTATACGATGTGTTCATCCTAATGTAGGGTGGTCGAAGATTACTTGAATGTAAACAAAGGGAGCGACTTGAATTGGAGCTTGAAGCCCGTAGTAGTACCCTTTGCGGGAGTAGGATTGTCTGTCCAGATTGTCTTTCGAGCGTAACCAATCCTCGTAGATGTCAACCCCTGTGTTGTTTTGTCCAATTGATTTTTTGTTGTTGTTGCCCCCTTAAGGTTTAAGTTAGTATGCTTATTCTCATTATTAAATATTAAATGAGGCAGTCAGAAGGCGAAAGCCAAATAATAACTTGGGGAGCATGAAAGCTATTTAGTTAAGGGATCACCCTTTTAAAGCAACTCTAGAAGAAGGAATTCTTAAACCATCGAATACATTCTCCTTCCGACTAGCTCTTAGTTTCACACAAGTCGATTAATAAATATGTTGAAGATGTCACCATTAGTCGATCCGATCAACTAGTAATCGTAATAGAAGCAAATGAACTGAGATCTAACTCCTTTACTCTTAAGCTTGTGTTGTTCAATTAAGCTAAATAAACAGATTAGAAAAAGGAAGCCACATCACTGAGTGGGACTGAACCCAATCAATCTGTCAACCTAGGGCGGACTGAATCACAGATAAGGATCGCCGGGCCTGGCACTTCTGGAAGCTGAGAAAGTCCATTCCCTGGCTATCTTTTTTATCTGTTTACACGCATTCTATGATTCTGGTAACCAATCTCTTAGGGGAGAAGTTATCTGTCACACGCGAGTGTTAGGGCGAACTCCGGACCTCAAACGACGACTTTTGATCATTTTTCTCGTTTTAGCTACCCTGTTCGAACATCCATTTCCTGCCAAAAATAGGACTTTTGAAAAAGGATTTTAGTTCGGATCCGATTTCTTTTAAGACTTTCTTTTTCTCTTTCAGGTTTCATCGAGTTTCTCAAGTGCGTAGTCATGAGTCTAAAAAGAATAGGGCTTTCCAGTCTAGAATTGAGATTGAGATGGATGCGTCTTCTTTCTCTTGAGCCAAAGCCAAAGAAAGTTAGTCCCTCTGAGGCTGGAACGAAAAAGAACTTCTGCCAGAGTGCTCGAGTCAGATAAAGTAGACAATTTTCCACCTAGAATTAATGAATGATAACAAATAAGATCTCTCAAGTGATAGCTATAGAAGGTAAAGACAAGTAAGAATGTATAGGGTTGCAGTTAGCTAGCGATGAGAGTAATCTACGACTATCCTTGCCTGCTAGCTCTCTAAGCTTTCTCTCTATCTTCCTGTTGTTACCTGTAGGTTTAAATCACCAATTAAATCGATCAAGCCTGTAATAAAGGGTCTACATCCCCAAGAATAGGAATGCCTAGCTGTAGTTTATGTCATTCTAGTCCGAGTAGCTATTTCTCCTATTAGACAATCTTATGCAGACAATGTTGTGTCAATTCTTCTTCATAAGAAGGTATTCTAGTGTCCTAAGATTATCTTGTTAGCTCTTTAGGTAGTTTGCTTTCTATTTCTTCCCACGGGTTCCTAAAGGTTAATAGTAGGCTAGGACGTATAAGAATGGTATTAGATGTAGATGGCTGCTAGTGAAGAGCTGAGTAGATAGATCCAATTAGCTTCATTCTCCCCATTTTCCTTCTCTTAACTCTTTTTTGAGGGAATGGAACTAGCACTAGAATTTTGAGCCACCTATCCAGTATGTGAGTGAGTCCGCCCTACTCTCTTACGAGGCTGGACGTAGATCAGAGGTTGAGATGCCCGAGACTGCTATTAACGAAGAACTGACCGAGTCTACCTATCTATGAGTTATGAGTAAGTCCTTTGGACCCTCGGTAACCCAGCCAAATAAAGAGGTACTGAAAGCCAAGCCCGTTAACTCCGACTTCATTGAAGACGACCATTTAAGGAGGTAAACAAGCTCGGAAAGACCGACATTGAGGAAAGTGCTGATATCAGGATCTGTCTTTTTAACTCTGCCATGATTCCATCTTTTCCTTCCTCTTAAAGTCAGGATATCCTCCCGATCTACGAGCTTGCCTCTTTCAATCAAGATCAGTTGATCCAAGAGCGGTCCCTTCTTTTGATATTATGCATTTTTTTATCTTTGAATATAGCGGTCCTTTAAAGTCAAATGCTATATTACAAGTCAGCCGATGCAAGCGCAATACCAACATTCTGATTGGGTTTCACAGTCCGAATCAAAGATTGCAATCCGACAAAGAACCTTGAATGTTGGGATTAACGAAGTTGAGGGTAGTCGTAGATCAGGTCCAGGATTGAAAACCTAATAGATAGAAGGAAGGGAAGGCCCGCTCATCATAACAAGGAGATTTACGACTCACTTCCTCTAGGAGATCGGATCGAGAAAGAGCAACCTATTCAATTCAACAAACCAGATCCATAGGGAAGAGTCCGGGGATAGGGATGGATGCCGTAAGAGGGTTCAACCGAAGGATTTTGATACAACAAGGACCTAGCCCTATAATAGATATTAGGCCATCGTCAAAACTTTGGTTTGTGTTGGAAGCACATTCTCGTACCGTCGAAGGCAAGGTTTTTATTCCAGCTGAATCAAGATTTTAGTTTGAAAGGGCTGCAGAGCCTGATCCAACTTAAAGGAATGGGTCGAATTGGAATAGGACTAAGCAATAAGCATTGCTCGGCTACGTGATTGATCCCTTGCTTCAGTCCGACCAGATTGGGATTGGTTGAAGGTTCTGTGCAGTGGAAGTGAAGTTTCGTCTCACCATTCAAATTAAGCCTTGGACTTCCTTATTCTCCTCTGCTCTTGCCCTGGCCTAGGAGTAGGAGCTCGGGTCGGGCATGCCCTTGATTATTGCCACTCATGCCTTTTGCTTGCTTAGTTTAGCTAATCGGCTAATCTTGAATCCCTTGCTGGCTTTGTTCCAGTTCATCTTTCTTCTTCATTTGTTGTTAAGCGAGGGGGTTAATTAAAAGCTTTCTCTATTTTTGTAAATAAGAAATATGTGTCCCTCCCCTCTTTTCTATTGAGTTCATCTCGTAGAGGAGGGCTATAGTTCAATAGTATGGGCATTTCTCCTTATATGAGGGAGGGCGTGTTAAAGTGGGGGTATAAGCTTCAACAAGGATTAATAATAAGCATCAATCCGACCTTCTGAGGAGATCAAATGAAGAATCTATTTTTATATAATCTGTATTCCCACCTCCAGCTCGGTTATTGGCTGTCTTCCTCAATCGATTAGATTATGGCGAATCGCTCATGTATGGGTCTTTGGGAAAGTGTAAGACACTATTGCTCGCAATTGGTCTTGATCGGTCTGCCAGTACCACAAAGAAGTCAACTCTTGTTCTTTCTCCTGTCCGGTCGGAAACTGGTATTTTGTTTAAGGGTAGGCAGCAAGCATAGGAGCTGAGGGTGGTCGGAGATCAGGTGGAGTGAAGCACGGTCGGCAACAGCTAATTGGCTCAGACGATTCTTGTTGTTGTTGCAGGCATAAGTTTTTATCCCTCTTTCGAGTTTCAGAAGTGAATCCTCATATGAAGGACTCCCATCCCTGGGAAAGTCCCCAACAGCAACTTGATCAATGTTTGTTGGCTGGCTTGCTTTGCTTGGTTGGTGGATAGGGCGAATCCCTAGGTTGCTTCCCCAGCTACGTATGAATCCCCTGCTGTTGTGTTGCTTGCTTTGCCCGCTATCCTTCATCCCATCTGTCTTGTCCAAGCTGGTAAGGAGAGAAAGGGGTGCCTGGGGGAGATGAAGTAGAATCAATTGAAGTGGATGTTTCAGGAGTTCAGTCAAGCATAGGGGTAGGGCTCGAAAAACAAGTAATTTGTGATGGGCCTTTATCCTTTTTTTAGGTTCATTAGGATTCTTATTGGTTGGAACTTCGAGTTATCTTGGTAGGAATTTGATATCTTTATTTCCGTTACAGCAAATCTTTTGTTTTTTTCCACAAGGGATCGTAATGTCTTTCTATGGGATTGCAAGTCTCTTTATTAGCTCCTATTTGTGGTGCACAATTGTGTGGAATGTAGGTAGTGGTTATGATCAATTCGATAGAAAAGAAGTCCACACTAGGGTCCATTCATTGCCAAAGCTTGCCTGCATCATGATTTTGCTCCGGTGATTGACTGAACAAAGTGTTGGCTCAGCATGACATTTTCGGAACCATGCCGGAGATGCAGCAGCTCTGGAGATGCAGCTTCCGTAGATTGTCTCAAAAACGTCACCCCTCTGTTCCGTTGATCGTCTCATAACCATGCTCATCGGCGTCGGAACCATGCCGGAGATGCAGTAGCGTCGGAGATTAAGCAACATGGCGTCGGAACCGGGCTCCTTTTTTACGGTTTCTAACAGGAAGAAAGAGAGTCGGTGCTTGTATTCTTTTCAGGGGTATATTTGTCCATTTATGTAAAAAAGGACTTATTGCAAAGAAAATATTCGCAGAGGACTTATTGCAACACAAAGTCCTAAATTGGGACCCAGCACCAATTTCCCCAAAAAAATTCAATACAATAATATATGCATGATATGATGCATGTTCCGACTTACATGCTTGAAATATTTCAAAAAAAAAATAATAATAATAACTGAAAGATTATATGATGAGAGGGATATGAGCAACCTTATTTCTGATGGACTTAAAGAATAACTCTCATATGCCTTATCATAATCCTAGTAAATAGGCCTACTAGATTTTACTTAAACCTAATTCACTACTCTGGTGATATGAATCACTAGTTCACATAAAAATTTGAGTGTCAAAATACTCTAGGGCTCGTGTCCTTTGCAGTACTCTAATACAATATCAGAACTCTCTTTTAATGTAAAGATAAAGAAGAGAGATAAACATAGTCAAGAGTCATGCACTTCGTAGTAATTACAAGTTATCACTAGCTAGGATAAGACAACTGTGATAATTGGTAGTTTTATTTATTTCTTTATAAACATAATTTATCCTTACACTGACATCATTTTCTAAAATAATAGTAATACAATCATTTAAAATACAATGGATTTTAATTTTATAATATATTAAGATTACTAAACACAATATTAATATTTTTTATATAAATTCTCTTAATCTCTTGTTCCTTTGTAATTTAGAGGATATGGCAAAAGTATGATTTAATAAAATATATATATATATATATATATATATATATATATCTATATATGTTTCTTATGTATTGATATCTTGTATGGGCCAGTATCATGTAAACCTTAAGTGCATTATGGTACTTTCAAATTTCCTCATTTATAAATATATGGGCGATTCTACTTGTACCATACAAATTACTAGTAACACCCATTAATTAATGAAATTTCTTCACCAATGGTCTTCCCTCCTCAAGAGTTTTTCAACTTTTTGACACAAGTGGAAAAAAAAATCAATATTTGTGGAGGATATATATATATATATATATATATATATATATATA
>JAESVK010000742.1:154715-177245 GCA_017140935.1 Hamamelis virginiana
CTCTCTATATATATATATATATATATATATATATATATATAGAGAGAGAGAGAGAGAGAGAGAGAGAGAGAGAGAGAGAGAGTAATGTTAGATGGACCAAATCTTAGACCAAAATTTTTAAACCAGAGTGTTAGAATAATACAGACTTGATTTATGTGCATTTAAAAAATATACAAAAATCAAGATAATGTTATTTTGACACATTATTTGGTTTAAAAAATTTGATCTAAAATTTGGTCCACTTAGCATTTTCTATATATATATATATATATATATTTGTTATGTTAAAAAAACTCAATCTTGAACCTATTGATATAGGGTCACATTTCCCTTACACCCTATTGACACCTATATTTACACATCGTTTTCAAAACACTACCTATCATAAATATTTTGATGAACCATCCGTTGGATTCGATACTTATCTTATGCATGTCATGTATGCCAAAAATCATAGTGATCCAACAGTTAGATTTTAAGAAATATCACTATAAAAACTATGATATTTGTTATTACTAAAAAAATATAATAGTTCTTCACAATGATAGTTTTCAAAAACTAACCATTGGATCACTCCAATTTTTTTCATACATGACAAATATAAGATAAGTATATAATCTAACGGTTGGTTTCTTACAATCTTCAACCTAAAATGGTATTTGAAAATGAGATGTAAATATAGGTGTCAAAATAAGATGTAAGAGGAACGTGACCCATTGATATAAAACCTTTATATTAGGAACTTATGGATGTGTAACCCTAATTGTATGGGGGTATCATATAAGCCTTGGTGGCATTATTGTACTTTCATATTACCTTGTATGTATATAAATATACAACCAACCAACCCTATTTGGGGTAGTCTACTATTCTCTAAAACCTAAACAGATCATATTAATTTAGTTATATGATCGTACCTTACCAGAATCGTTCTGGTGCAGGCGGCTAATGAAACAAAATAATAATTGCACCTTAATTTTAAAGTGAATTATATATCTTTAAATAAACAGTAGCGTTTTAAAAATGTTGTGTCTCAGCTCATTGTTTTCTCAGGTACGTACCTGGTTTCCTTGGTTGTAAGCAGTTTATTGGTTTATCAAACAATAAATAAATAAATGAAATTAATTACTTTGCATTCATATCTCTTATCCAGTATTCTTCTGTTCCACGTGGTGTAAACCATAGGAAAGAGAAGAGTTTGGTGAGTCTTTAATATGTAGTAAATGATGCAACGTTAAGTTTATCTTCTCTACCAAACATTTACAGTTCCTCCATACCAATATTCTAAAAATTTCACTTCATTATATATATAAAAGTAATAACAAATTAATACATCTCACACACCCACAAGTGATCATGAGATCTAGCAAAATTTACCATGACCAAACAAAAAAAAAAAAAAAATGAAGGGAATTTCATAAAAAGGGTAGGTGTTATTTTGTTAACTAGGGTTTCTTTCTCTTATCCTGCACCACCCCTTCATTCCCTGCTAGCATCATATACTTGTCCCTCCTTGTAAGATTAGTGCACTCAAATCCCAAAGCATCACCCAAAAGTCTTTGAATATGGTTTGCCACTTCACAACTAGATCTTCCCCCGGCGCATGTTAGTTCTCTGGGCAATTTCCCAAGGACGTGAACATTGTAGCTAGGTCTAGGGTTCATTAAAAAGAAGATGGAGTCCAAGCATTTGAACCCACTTGCAGTTGTTCCATAAAACATACTGACATGTGTATTCATAGCAACAGGAACAATCTCATCAGCTAACTCAGCAAACAAAGAGCTAAACCTCAATAGATATGGCTCTCTACACGTGGTGCCTTCGGGGCAAACCACCAAATCACCTTCACTAAGCAATCTCTGCATGGTGTCACCATCTTGTATTCTATCTCTTGTTAACCTAACTGTTCTTATAGGAGCAATGATCTCAGACATTTTGCTGAGGCTGTATGTGACTGCAGTCAATGGCTTAGCCAGTGTCGTACTTAGAAAAACTGGGTCCAATAGGGTCCTGTGGGTGCACACATAGAGGACCCCTCTTTTATTATTAGACCTTGAAGGGTCTTGCCCTTTTAGCCTTATATTTATACCACTCCACGTGCCCAAAAAAATAGCCATCTTATAAGGTAGCAAGATGCCCACAGAGAGTCTAAAGATGGAAAGGATTATTCCAAGTGGAAGCCACATGAACATGGAAAGTGTTGCTAATGGCGTAGGTAAGAAAGCTAGCCTCCCATCATGAAATACTAGAGGCTTTGGGTATCTGTCTCTTGGCATTACTGAATTTGCACAGCTCTTGCTGTCTTTGTTCACCACATAAGCTTCCTGTAATTATCACACATATATACATAAGTCCAATTAGCACACTTATATCAATTACAGAGTAATTTTTTTTATGATGAGGATTTGGTTTTTGAGTCAATGTAGGATGGGTATTTTGAATAACCGGTCCGTTGGATTAAATATTCTTTCTATGTATGGTATGCATGCTAAAAATTACAATAATTTGATCGTCAGTTTCTTGACAGTTTCTATTCTAGAAACTGTGAAAAACTATTTCTATCAAAATTTTTCACGGTCTATGCCAAATCCTCATGTAAACCCAGAAAGGAATTCAGTAACCATATATATACCCAGAAAGGAATTCAGATGTCAGAGCGGGTACGTGAGAAATTAACCATATATGCGTTGGGAAAGAAATTAAAAGGGTGAACTCTTTTGAGGTTTATTTACTTTGGAAAAGTATATACACATTCCCAAGGAAAATAAGGTTTTTGCATTTGTTGGTGAAAAGACTATATGTATAATGCATATGTGGGAGAAGCATTAGGTTGGGGCCAATTTCGGTCCTATTCCTAGATTGTAGACTAGGTTGTTAGAAAGTTAATTTACAAGAATTGAAAGAAATTAAAAAAATAAAAATAACAAACATAATCATCAAAGAACACTGAAATTCCCAAATCTGCCCCTTGACCTCTGTTTCAGTTTCAAAGGAGGCTTTGGTATGGAAAAATAGAAATATTGTCAAGATAGAAATTTTTTTGTTTTTTTTGCAAAAACATGTTCATGTTTGTATAAAATGGAAAGAAAAGAAAAGAAAATAAAAGAATACCTTGCAAAGGGAGATGAAGAGGTGGTCATGAAGGCTTGAACTTCCAAGGCCTATATCAGGCTTTTTTTCTCCAAAGAATTCTTTGAGAGCTCTATGCTTCACAAGCAAACCAGACCCAGATAAGAAACCAGTAAAATAGTGCCCAACAGTGTGCAACTCAGTCCCTACAACATCATCAACACTCAAATATTCTTTAAGAAAGCCTTCAACCATCACTCTAGGGACACTTGTAAAAACAACCCTAGACCCAGTTGAAGCCAAAATCTCATAGGCCTGAAGGTTAAGATTCTCAAGATAAAACTTAGGCAAAACAGCCCTTCCAACACTCTTCATGTCCTTCACTCTAAGCCCACAAAAGGTAATGAAAATCATGACTCTTAATTTGAGCTCAAAGTCCAAAACTAACAAAAGGGGACAAGATAACAGCAAGAAAAATGCTCTCACAATGCTACCACCTTCAAATGCAACAAGCATGAAATAAGGGAAGAAAGTATGGGTTCTTAACAAGACACCATGAAGGTCACATACTAATGAATGTGATCCTCTATCCTCCTTATTACACTTTGTGAATCTAGGGAATAAAGGTGGTTGCTGTGATGTTCTAAGAGATGGGTTTCTTAAAAAGAACCCATAGTTTCTCATTTTCCTTGCAGCCCTGTAACATGAATTGGCCAGCAGCTGGTATAAGAGCCAGTCTGCAAGCTTGACAAGTACCATTAGAAAGACCATGGTTAAATCTTTCTAGTTGGTTGACAAAGGGAAGGAACTGAAATTGGAGAGGGAGAGAGAGAGAGAGAGAGAGAGAGATGTGAGAAGGCTGTAGAAAAGAGGAAGGGGATGCAGAGAATATTTATAGGAGTCATTAAAGGGTCGTAAGGGACTAAGGGGCGGACAGAATGGGGAGGTTGACCATGGCATTCACACCGCTAGCATTAATTGCACCCTATATATTTTGTTTATTTATATATATTTTTCAAATTACGTGGAATATGGATGAAAATTTCTATCATCATATTATTTGACTTTAAAAATTTAGTCTAACATTTTGTTAGTTTAATATATATATATATATATATACCTTCAACTTAGTGTTACGCTTTCTTTTTTTTTGGCTACCAACAATGGTAGGTTGGGTGTTGGTCACCGTCTTCTACGGTTTGTAGTATTTGCTTTTTGTTTTTGAACAATTCTCTGTCTCTCTCTCTCTTCAGAAGTATTTGGTCTTTGTTGCAAAATTTATCTCTCTTCAGAAGTACCTTTTCTTTTTTTCTTACTTCCTCAGAAGTACTTGACTACTTGGTTTTTGATTGAAAATTGGGCTCTCTCTCTCTCCTCTAATTTTCTTTGGGTGTTGGAATGTGTGCACATGATTAAGCATGCCCCTTTGGACCTACTTTCTATCAACAGCTCAGAGGATCAGACCTTCATCAATGGGTTTCAAAATTTTCAGAGCTGGATGGTCCAAAACCAAAGTTAGATAATCTAAACCATCCGATAACTTGACTTTTAAAATAAAAAATTAATTTTAAAGACAGATCAAACCCTATCATCAGTTAATTACCACCGCTCTTTCCATTGACTTTTACATCAGTTAATAAATGTAAAAGCACTAAAGGTTGATCATGACCATTCACATCTAGATGATCTAACCTGATAGGATCAGACAGCTATCCTTGATGGATCATACGATATATAAACGATCTTTAAGATGGTATTACGTACTCACACAGGATTATTAATTTCTATCTTGAGCCGAAAAAGTTTGTTGAGATCTCAACAGTTTTTCACCAATAAAATTAAAGAGTTTTTTTGGTCATTTACCGAGGTATAATTACTTCAAACTTGATTATTAAAATGTACAGAATTTTCTTAACTGCAATGACAGTGTTCATGTTTGAATTATTTAGGGTTTTTGTTGAAATGGCAGTTAGGATCATGCAAATCTCGTTAATGGTTTGGTGAAGTTACAATCATTTGTTATGGATGTTTTGATTATCATGCATGCATATTGTTTGCATGGAACATTAGAAGGTAGAATAATCTACTCATGACACCATTGACAGTTTGAATGTTGGAAAAATTTATAAAAATACATAAAGAAAGATAATCCCAAGAATTCCACTCACCGCAACAAAACATGTACTTAGTACATTTTTTTTTTCGATGGAGGAGTATCCGAACCTTTGGTTAGACTAATCCTCTTCGGGCCCATCCCAAACACCATACCCACACCAGAAGAGAGCGGATAGAAATTGTCCAGAGTCAAAATTGACGCCATCCTCCACTTTATGAGACGAGATGTAGTTCTTAGCCAACCAGTCCAATATGTGGATGTAAACACTTGCTAAAATTAAATTAAGATTTGTAGAGCTCATAAAATAACATATAGTTCATATTTTTTCAACATTTCAATAAAAAATATATTGTACATTCTTTTATGTTCTTTTATAAATTTTCAAAAATCTTGAAAATTTGTTTTCAAAATTCTAAATAGCATGACCCTACCACCATCACTGCCCTAAATCTACCACAAACCCACACACCCACATGTCACTATCACAACCCCGCCATTGCTGTGCTCAGTATACTGTTGCCTCCACCACTGTCCATAGGAATGATAATCTTCCAAAGTTTTTTCGAGTACGTAATTTGGCCTAGCTTACTCCTATTGAGATGGGTTTTGGAGCATTCTAAAAGAGGCAAGTGCAAGTATGAAATTTTCTTACAAAACCTTATTGGGTTTGGACGAGGGTAAGCTGATAAGATTGAGGGTGACCCTACTTGAATATACATATATGGAGTATTTATTACTTGTAATGAGGATTATTAGCTAAGCACAATTAGCATAGGAAAATTAACATGTCAGGACATATGTCTTCTGGTTATTGGCCATGAATATGCTCGAACCGCATTCTATATACACATTATGATTGGATGATGATTGCTTTGCAATCAATGCATTTGTTGAGTCTTTTCGACTAATTATTAGTGGATTATACTTGAACTTTGTTATTTGATAGTCATAAACCATGAACTTATTGTTTTTCCCCGTGTTTTGTAGGAATTCTTCATAAAAGCAGCAATTCGAGCATTTTCGAGACGGGTTTTCTGCAAACGCTCCCGAATGAAGCTACAAGTAGAGTCCAAGGGAAGGAAAAACACTTAAAAGGATGCAAGGAAACACTTGGGCATCTTCTAGAAGCACAAACAAAGCAAACGGAGCAAAATGGGGTTGATCGATAGGGGTTGCCTATCGATAGCCAGAGAAGCCAGCCTATCGATAAGCAGTGAACATGCATCTCCCATTTTTCACCTCTATCGATAGGGCATGCCTTGCCTATCGATAGGGCCTTCCTCGGGACTCGTGCCTGCGAATTTTACTTGCCTTTTTAGCTATTTTTGGAGAGTTCTATTTCTGTGGGTTTGCTGTACACTATTTAAGTGAACTTTTCTGAGTTATTTTGGAGCTACCATGACCCTAGCCTCCTCTCTCTATTCTCTTTCTTTTCTGGGGATCCTTGGCTTGCACATGGAAGGACTGCAAAACCGTGACAACTCTCATCCAACCATGGAAGGCTAAGCTTCTCTCTTGGGTTTAAGATGAAGCTTTTCTCTATTCTACCGTGTTCATAGGTTTGGTTTTGGGTTTTATGTATATTTATGGTGATTGTACAACATTAAGGATATTGCCTTTATGCAATATAGTTTTGAATGTTTTCATCTATCAATATAGTTGTTTTCTGTGATTTTAATTATATTTGTTGTGTAATGGTTCTTATCGAACGTGTATATGTGAAGCTAGATGGTTCATGCCCTACTTGAATGGATTGTGTATTCTCGTTTGACAGTCCATGCCTTAAAGGGATGATCCATGCTTGATTCATATATACATGGTTATTTTGGATGGTTTATTCTTGTAGTCTAAATCACCATTACCATGGATATGCATAAACCCTAATCAACTTATGAATGCGATTGATGTGAGTTAAGTGGATTCGATAACCCAAGGTTTTTTTTATTAATTGTTTTATATTCTTTAGTTTAAACAAAAATCCACTCTCAAATCAAAGATTGCCCGTTTAACTAAAATTCATCTCACTTTAATTCTTCATAACTTAGCCTTTAGTCCCTGTGGATCGACACCCATGCGAAAACCAAAGTTTCAACGAATTGAGGTTACAAGCACGAGTTCACTTTATAAATTTAAATCTTGATCACAAACAAGGAAATAACCTCCCTTGTTTGGGCCGATCAGATGAGTGAATTGAAATATATATCCAATAATATCAATACATGTGTCGAAATGGTTTTTAATGCTAGAGCAGCTGATATTCAAATATTCTATATAATCATTGAGAAAATAACAAACTCTACCTCGTGGTGGGTCAGATATGGGGTAAGTCTTTTCTAGCATTGAGAATTTGGTCTTGCTAGTTGCTCTATGTATTGCTGGGACTAATAATTTGAGCGTTGGAGATACCGTGGATGGCACCACACTGGTGTCCAAGTAGCTCTTCACACTCCTTCATTTCTCTGTGCAGGGAAAGTATACGGTTATTGCCTTGAACGAAGTTTGGTAATAACAGTTGGCGCTGTTTGTAGAAACGACAACTTAGCTGTGTTCTCTACAGTTCATCTTTTCATTTTTGTTTTCAAAATTTTCTACCAAAATGCCTGCTCAAACTCGCTCCCAAACTATAGCTGGAGATGAACCACCATCTGATGTTCAACTTCATCCTCCATCTTATGCAAACCCACTCCATCACCCACTGCAGTTAACGGCACCAATGTTCGTTTCACTGGAGAAGTTGGGGTTTCATCTACTCCAGCCATGGATCTTATCCAACAGAAATTTCAATATGTGCATAAGCATATGGAATATATAATGAATTAGATGACTGTCATCGCCAAACAGCAGGAGGCCTTCTTAATTGCTCAAGGCTTCCATATCCCTACCGAAACTCAACAACCACCTTATGTGGGAAATGTACGTTCCACCCATTATCTCGACAGTTCAAGCTGACCATCCTCCGATCCATCGTGATGGGGAACAAACCGAACCTCCTATTCAAGGAAAATTACCACCTGGCTCTACCTTAGCTCCTCAATGACCTCCCCAAGTGGTTCGTCGTGCTCGTTCTCATGAAGGAGAGGGGGATAGCTCGAAAATACAATCCATGAGATGTGATCAGAGGGAAGTTAATGATGAGGATAACGAAGAAAGCCGAGTTGCCAGAGAGAAAGCAAGGATAATGGTGTGCCAAAAGGGACGTTCACCTATGCCAGTTGAAAGAGAAAGGGACCTTGTAGACATGTTATTATCCGAGTTGGATTCTCCACTTTCAACAAATAATTTAAGAGCTGTGCTCCCAGCTAAGTTCAAGCCACCATCCATTGACTTATTGTGGACACCCCATTTTCACTAATATTTTTATCATATGTTTATGCAAGTGATTAACTTAAAGAGTTGATCATTTGGTGGGGAATTAGGCTTGTAAAGACTAAACTATCTAAATTGTTATTTTTGAGGAAGAAGGATAATTCATCATTTTATGTGTACATTTGGATTAGAATCAATCCGCTCGTATTGCATTTGACTTTTGAGGTGTCTTAAAACATCCCTGTAAATTTTCATGTCATTCTGATAAGAGCTTGATAGGTAATTAGGGTTTTTGCGACTTGAGGGGCATTTTTGTCCTTTTTCTCGTATAATTTCCGAATGACCTCCGAATTCGAAACAGATTGTTTCATGAGATTTATATGGATGTGGGGAGTGTATTTGAAGTGTCAATTGAACTTTTGGATGGTTGGAATGGATTCGCCTAAAATCGATCATACGGGCAAGAATGAGTCAAATTAGGGTTTTATTCAAATTGACCGTGAATTGGTCGTTTTCACCAAAATCAAAGATTTTCAAAATATGTTTTCAAGAACCAATTTCATAATAAAACCATGTTTTTAGAAGTGGTTCAAGCCTAATTGATCAATTTTATAAAACAAGGAATGATCATATGACCAATTTTGGCACAACCAAGTCAATTGGCTAGCTTTTTGCTAAAACCCTTGACCATGTTCAACCATTTTTGACCCAAAACCCTTCTAAGAATGTGGAGGATCAAAACACGGTCGTTTTGATACCTGGATCATCGAATTTGGATTCAAATTGAGCAAGATGTGGCAAAAATACGAAAATCCCTTGAAAATAGGTTAATTGAGGGAAAGTCACCATGGTGACCGTCCTAGCAAGGACGGCCAACCGTCCAGCCCAGGATGGCTAGCCGTCCAGGTTAGGACGGCCATCAGGATGGTCGAGCCCATTTTTTTTAGTTTGGAAAGTTTGGGACTCTCCCACCCATTTTGCCCGACTTTGTTCGATTTTTTTGAATAAATTCGAACTCGTTTCAGTTTACAAACCCTAGAATGAACCATTCTAAGCCCTAGGATGATTTTTAGATACATCAAATCCCAACCATTCAAGGTTTTAAACCCTAACTCTATAAATATATCATGATAGAGTTGAGAGAAGAAGGGGGCTAAGAGGCTATACCTTAGAATTTCATTTTTGATTTATCACTTTGAGAGAGAACCAGAGGATAAGAGGTGAGAGGGAGGAAGAACTCAAAGCTAGGAGATTGAAGGAAGGTAGCCAAGAAGGAGATAGAAGGGTAAGTGTTCGATCATAGCCTTGTTTCCTTGGTTATCCATGTAAATCCTCTCTTCCATGGTGGAAGTCTAGTTCATTTTTGTATGAGATGAACTAGCTTCCATTCTAATGTGTTTAATATGTATGATATGAATAGATTTTTAGTTGTTTGCATATGATAGAGTAATATTAGTTGGTGCATGTTACTTGTTTAATGTATTTTGCATGCTAGAATAGGATGTAGTTTACTTTTTTTATATAGGATGGTAGTATATTTGTGTGTTTAGGAATATGTAGGTTTGATTAAATAGTTATTGGTTATGATTTTATGTTAGCAAGCATGTTAGGATATCTTTCATTATGATTTTATGTGATTAGATGTGTTTAGGGTTAGTTTCGTTATGATCTTATGTTAGCAAACATGTTAGGATGTCTTTTATTATTTTATGTGAGTAAATATGTTTAGGATTAGTTTTTTGTTATTATTTTATATATGTGAGCATGTTTAGAGTAAGTGTTAATGTATCTACATAATTGTTTAAACGTTGTGGTATCCATTTGAGAATCATGTGATATTAATGATTATGTGGGTATGTTGATGAAATATGTGATGAGTCTTGAGTCTTTTTTTTTTTTTTTTTTTTTTATGCTTTTTATGATTATTTTAACACTTGATGTGGGTTCAATTGTTTGAAAATATGAATTGTGTACGAGGGAGCGTGCGAAGGTAAGATCCTCTCCTTGTGTTTAGATTAATCGTTTAAAGCATGTTTTTTGTTAGTTTTTGATATGTTTTTGCATGGTAATTTAGTCGAGCATGTTAGATTGTATGCTAGGATGTTTATTTGTCATCTTCATGGATTAATAATGATTTTTAGGCTATTTTAAACATGTATTCAAATCTGTCCAGATTTGAATATATGTTTTAAGGTGGTTTAATTAACATTTTTAAACCATATTTTTGCATGATTCTTATAGTGTTTTTATAGTATATTCATGTAGAAAGCATGTTAGGCCATTTTCATGATTTTTGTTCTTTCTTTTCAAGGTTTTTCGAATGATTTAAGGATCATATTCAAATCTATCCAGATTTGTTTATGTCCTTAAATTACTTCTAAAAATTATTTTAGGGCCAAATCCAACTTAGAAATATGCTTAGGTTCACATAGTGGAATTAGTTTGCATTTAGGAGCATTTTCATGCATGGTTATGATTAATTTCATGTATATTTAGTTATCTTGTTTATTTTTCAGCATGCATTGCATTAGTATTTTAGGATTTTAGATTAACTTTAGGGTTAGTTAGAGACCCCCGGATTAGGAAGGTCACTTGACCTTCCCTAGGACTTTCCTTTGTTGTAAGAGTCATACTCAAATTCAAGTGATTTAATGAGTTTAAGAGTCTATCATCGAGAGGGATTTTGAAATGATTTGTTATTTGAAAACAATTGATTCATTAAATGATTTCCTTAATTTGTGTTGAAAATGATTTTCTTTGAAAAAGAAATGACTTTGGAATGAAATTCCATGGATAATGATTGATTTGAAAAAGAAGTTTAAATCGAGGTTTGCTTCTAAAAGATAAGTTTTATCTTTCAAAGTTTTTGAGTAGATTGGAAATCTTTTGATTATTGAAATGTTTTGTGAAAACAATTTTAAATGGATAAATACTCTCGAAGATAGAGTCTTGAATAAAGTCAAACACTTTTAGATGATATGATCGATTACAATAGGAGAGTCCTAGGGTAGTCGAACTACATGGACTTTAATGCTTGCTAGGTAATACTAGTAAGATACGTAGGCGCTAATAGGGCTCAAGTCCGCCCTAGGATGCCCATAGGGTGTCCTAGGTTTTTAGGGTTTGTTCGTATATTATTTTTCTTATTATTATTAGTATAGATTATTGCATTTATATAACTATTTTGTTGGTTGATTAGATTATTTAGGATTATCTGTATTAAGATTTTAAATAGCCCGAATAAATTAGAAGTCCTTTAATTAGGGCGAGGTGGGTGCCTACTAGCGAAAGCTTGGAACCTTCCCACGTCGTAACCTAGCCCTCGGATCCATCTCTGGTTCGAAGACTGTCTTTTCATTGAAATGGAGTTTGTTTTGTTTTATTTAAAAATAAAATATTTTTTATGGTTTCCTTATTCCTTAAAAATAAGGTGGCGACTCCTTTGTTTGTTTTCAAAAATCTTTAATCATCGCCCGGTGATAATGTGGATGCCAAAGCCCCGGACGAAAGGGCTGGTTCACAGAACTGGCGACTCCGCTGGGGATATCGAGGGCTAAACTTCATTGATTTAAATGGGTTATTTAAATTCTTAAATTAATTAAAATCAACTACTTGCATTTGTGTGACTGCATCATGTTAGTTATATTAGTTGCATGTCATTGTGTGATAGGACGATGTTGCCTTGCCAAAAGATAGTCTAGTCCTGATCCCTGTCTCCACTCGACACTAGTGCAATCATGACGAAACTATCAACCTATTGTCCAGTATCCCTCGGGGTATATCACAGACCAATCACATACTGTTTGACCCACGCGACACGCCATGTGTCACATGTGGTTAGGTATATGGATTGGTCTGCAATAGGAACCTTTATGCCCACCCTTGCATTAGTCCATGTAGACAGCCTGTAGGACACTCTACCCTCTAGTGCTCTCACACACCTGTTATGCTGCCCGATTTTTTGGCACACAATTGTACTGTTATGCTGTTGAAATTCCCTTTTGGCACCTAACTGTATTGTTATGCTGCCGAAAATTCTTTTGGCACATAATTACGCCGTTATGCCGCTGAATGTATTTTAGCACATAATTGCGTCGTTATACTGCCGAAATTACCCCTGTTTGATGTGAGCCTTGATTGTGAATGCTAGAACCCTTAGGGATATGGCACCCTTAGATAAACTTTGATATTTTGATAAAGACCATTTATTTTGAGAATTTTGGTCCTTAGAATGAAAGGACTATCTCGAAAATAGATGAGAATATCCCAAAGGTACATACCCCTGCAATTAGGTTGTTTTGGCTCGTTTTGACTGAGAGCTTCGATTCAAAGGAGATTGTCCTAAGAATGAAGGACTAGTTACTCGTATTGTCGTATGTGCTCTATTTAGTTGATCATGTTTTATTCCTCTATTGATGTTTCGATTTATTTCCTAATTTCTAAGGAAAGTAGCCTTGCGAAATAGGGGAGTGAATTAGAATTATGATAGGATGGTTTTCTCATTTTTCTTTCCTTCTGTTTGGATAGCGCTTCTATGATAGTCTATCAACGTGTTTTAAGTATCATTGACTCTTCCGTTTTTTTTAAAAAACATTCATCTCATGGTGTAGAATTCTGGCCTGGCGTCGTGATTTTAGAGGGCGTCTTTTTAGTATCGAACCCCCAACCACACCCTCAATGGTTGATGGAGAATCCAGCACCACTGCTACAATATTGAATGCTATTATGGACCGAATTGATGCCCCGACCCGTGAGACTAAACGGATTAAGAAAATGTCCCAAGAAGTTATGGATAAACAGATTAATACAGATCAGGTTAAGGAAGCCCATCTGGAAAACCCAAAGACTACATCTGACCCAGCTATTCTGGCCTAAGTCGATGACAGTGCCAAGACCCAGTCAGGGGTCAAGTCTAAGCCCATCAATCTAGATGGCGAGCCCGATGGATCCAAGTTCCTCTCTGGAGATCCAATTTGATTGAAAAGTAAGGTTGAGGCCTTAGAGAAAGCCTTGAAAGGGATGCGTCGGTCTGATGACATGGTTGATGTTACCTCTTATTCACTGTTTCCTAAGGCTCGTATGCCGTTCAGTTTTAAGATGCCAGAGTTAGAGAAGTACAATGGGATGGGTTGTCCTAAAACCCATCTGAAGATGTATGTGAGGGCGATGCAACCTCGTGGAGCTGATGACGAGTTGTTGGCTCAAATGTTTCAGGAATCGTTGAAAGGATCAGCCTCGAAGTGGTTTCTATCCCTAGATGAGACTAAGTTGAAGACATGGGAAGATGTTTGCAATGAGTTCACTGACCATTACAAGTACAATACGGAGATTGATGTGACCCGTAGGGATCTTGAGACAACTAAACAAGAACCAAGGGAGAGTTTCTTCGCCTTCATTTCTAGATGGAGGGCAAAAGCTTCGCATATGACCCACACACCTACAAATGATGAACAAGTACAAATGGTACTGAAGAGTCTCCTACCTATCTACAACAAGTATCTGTTCACACAGTACTTCCCTAATTTCAAGGCCCTTGTTGTTGCTGGTACTCAAGTTGAAGATGCTCTGGCTAGTGGAGCTCTCAAAGCCGAAGAACCTTTTAGGAACCGCCAACCACCCTTCAACCGCAAACCCAACCCCGAGGTCAATGCCATCACCCAACCTACTCAAGCCACCCAACCAAATTGCCCATTCCAAGCTTGAGAACCAGCCCGCCTGTTCACCAATCTATACATGTCCTTAGAACGTGTCCTCGAGAAATTAAAGGCATATAATCTCTTTACCCCTTTGGAACCCCGACCTCTTTCAGATCCATTACCCAGAAACTTCAAAGAGAATGAGTATTGTCAGTTCCACCAATCCAAAGGCCATCACACCAGCCAATGTATGCGCTTTCGCCATGAAATCCAAGACCTAATCGACAAGAAAGTCATTACCCCACCGAACCCTTCAAACCAACCAAATGTCACCAATAACCCTCTCCCAACCCATGCTGTACCAATAACCCTTCAAACCAATCAATGCCTTGGGCTTCAATGACCCAAAAACTCGTTACCCAATCCGCCTATATGTCCCACTCAAAACTACCTTAACCGAAGCCTTTAACCAAGCCCAATCCCAAGGTCTTATTACCCCACTCATACCCCGCTTCCATAAGCCTTTTTGCCAATACCACAACATCTTTGGGCATGACACAGAGAATTGCATGGTCTTAGGGAAATTGGTTCAAGATTTACTTGATCATGGGGAATTGTATCAGCCTAAAGAACCTTTGCAACCTGAAGCTCCCGAGAAAGCTTCTAAAAGCGGATCTTCCCAGCATTAGTTGAAAAAGAGGTATTTGGCAGAAGACCCGGAGGTCGGATTGTTAGGAGAGTCAAGCAGCAAGTTTGACTTTTATGTGCTCTATTCGTCGAAAAGATCTCCGATGAACCTATCATTCCTACGGGTTGGGACGACTTGAAAGGTTCTGTGAAAAACACGCCATGGATTCGCAGCGGAAGAGGTAAAACAAAACTTTTTCATTTATTAAAAACAATCCATGTTCACAAAACCTTCAAGAATCGATTCAAGCATCGGGTCATGTATATAATCAAACACATATAATCAACATAAATAAACCTTACTTGATTATGTTCTTCGATGTAGCTTTCCTTCGAGTTTCAAACGGATGAAACCTCCAAAGCGTATCCACACGAGAATAAACACTACTCCAAAAAAGCTCAAAGAAGACTGTTTTAAACCGTCTTCTTTTAAAAAAGAAGACGGTTTTAAAACCGTCTTTATGGGGGCCGTCTTGTTTGCCCGAAAAGAAAAGAAGACGGTTTATTGACCGTCTTCTTATATGACAAAATGAAGACGGTTTTAACTGTCTTGACAGCCAACAATAAGAAGACGGTTTAAAACCGTCTTCTTTGTTATTTATGTTTTTAAAAAAATTTAAAAGAGGACAATTTAAAACCGTCCTCTTTGATATTTTTCCAAAAAAATAAATAAATTTTATTTTAAAATTTTGTATACCTCAATATTGAACCTGTTGTATAGAAGCTGACGAAATTTATTTTGAATTAAGCCTATAAAATCTAAATAATTCACAAGAAATACGACAGGTACAAGTCATGCATCTTAATTATTATCAAATCAAGCCATTACAATTAGGCATATAAAATATAATTATAATTACAATCAAACCAAGCCTTGCATATTACAATCAAATCAACCTAGCCAAAAAACATATGAAAGTAAAACATATCTCAATGATCCAAACATTAAAGCATTACATTGTTTACTCGCACAAGTAAACAATATAAGGGGACAACATCCTACTGTCCAAATCAATACTCCAACATATCACATGCTATATACTAAAGAGGATTCAGACGGGAATCCCTTAGGCCAATCCAGTAGATTGCTTTGCGTGTGATCTGCCCAAGTAATTCTATTCAAATTAAAATTGGATATTAGGCAGATGGAGTTTAATTCAAATTACCCATTTAATGCATCTTTGATAGAAACGTTGGTCAAAGAATTGCCTAAGCGGAGACTTGCTTGCCTGGGCCACCTACTGCTTGGATTGGGCAAACCAAATGCAAATGATGAGAGGTCGGCAGGCCCAGGCAAACAATGGATTATTGTTGGGGCAATTTCCTAAATGTGTTATGGACACTATTATAATTCTGTGCCTCGGTATTGTAAGTGAAATAAAATGCAATATATTATTAGTTTTTTCTTTTAATACGGCATCTTATCAGTAGAACTGTTAAAATTAAGATGCACATTTTTAAATTCTTTTGTTTCAGTTGTAATATAGTTTATTATGTATTCTCCTTGTGGATATGGGAGTTGAAGATGCAATGCAGCACTACCCAGTTTAAGATGCCTTAAACTCTACAACATATGATTTATCATTTATCAATGACAACTATTAAGAATTTAGAGTACTTTGAAGGTAGAAATGAAAGCATATTCGTTGGCAATTCCCTCCTCAATTTGGAGGCTCAATTGCCTAGGCATTATCTAAATGCCTTAACTAAACCAATAATAAATTAACCCATATTGAAAGCTATTAAAAGCCCCTATTATATGCTTATTTCAAATATGATCTAGAAATTTCAAATCCAAGAATAGGATCTAATTGTTACATACTATCTCATGCAAATTACCTATATCTTAAAAAGCACATAAAAAGTTTGAATTTGCATTTGTTGGAATGAGGAGAGTCTTACCATCTGTCGGCATTTTTGTCAGAGTAACAACAATCATTCAGCCATGTAATGAAACTGATTATACTTGTTAACTGAATTAGGAGGAAGACCCTGGAAAAAGATTAGTGAAAATATCATAAACAAAAAGTTCCAACCAATTATAGTGACTGGATTGTGGTAGCAAGATGGGAAGTTAAATCTTCCACTTCCTGAACAACCAAAATCTAAAAAGATTGTACATAATCTGAAGATAAGAATTTATAAAAGGAATCAATGATACGCGGCACCAAAATGTGCAATCTCCCCTGCCATGAAAGAATGGTATCAGTCATTTGTTGATAATAAATGTAAAATTGAAATGGCTTTGACATCTTCAACTTCAAACAATAAAATTAAACTCGCAGGTTTGTTGGAGAACTAAATTACACTAACCATAAATCTGAATAAAGGTAGAAAAAACCAAAAAGGGGATCATAGTCAAGGCAACCCACATTAGAATCTTGACAGACCACCATCCAGAATGCCACACTTCTCTTGACTCGTGCAGTTTTGAGGTGCCAGCTGTTGAAAGACACATAATGAGGTAGAATGTCTAGTATATCATTAAGGCTCACTTCAAGCTACCCAGAAAGAAATGGAAGGTGATAAATTAGATAAGCCTAAGAAGAACCATAAATTCTAATATAAAATCCCTAAATAAAGGGATATATCAAAAGCATCATTCGTCTCAGCCAAAATTATTCAAAAACTTGAGAAGAAAGAGAACCTAGACAATCACCAATGTTTGTTCTGCTCACTAGTTTGTTTTGCTCATGAAATCATGAAATTGATCCTAGTTTGTTCTGCTCACTACCAGTTTAATTTGAACAGAGGAATTACAAAAATTGAAGGAAAACAGAGGATTACATAACACAGTGCAAAGCAAAGGGCAAAGCAAATACATAACACAGGGCAAAAGATGAGAAAACTGAAGACACCCAATTCCATTTGCTCCAACTCTAAACCCTTTACTCCCTGCAAATACATAACACAGGGCAAAGCAAAGGGGTCGTGATGGCCATGTGCACGCAAGTAGCTGAGAGGGCTTTACACATACCTCTCCCGCACACAACACCCACAAATCCCTAATTACACAACCCCAATAATGTTGAAAAGAAAAACCCTAACAAAAAATTGTCTATCTATATATTACCCACATTATCAAAACAGAAAATATAAAGAAAAAAGTAAATAAAATACTAAACTTACCTGACCTATGAGACATCATGCAAGAATGAAGAGGCCAGTGATGGAAAACGATAAGAGAGAACAGAAAAACTCTTGTTAACCCTCTTTTTCCAAAATGTAGAAAACCCCTCTTTAACCCTCGAAGATGGAGAAGACGACTCTATTTTCTCGCCTGAGAGAGAGAGAGCTGTGATTATATGAGAGCAGAGAATGGGATGAGAGGTGTGTGTCGTGTATGAGAGCAGAGAAAGGGAAGATGGTGATCACCGAACGGATTGTGGCCGAAGGGACGGTGAAGGTGATGAGCCATCGAGCTCTCTGACCGGAACGATCTAGGGTTTCGTTGGTGTAGAGAGACAGCGAGAGATTTTGGAGGGAACCCAAAAGCTGCAGATCCGCCAAATAGAAGTGAAATAAGGGATATGTAATAATAAGGTGCTAAACGGTGCCGTTTAGCTTTCTCTTAAAGAAGACCCTCGAGATAAAGCTGTCTTAAATAATATGGCCATCAAAGACGGTCAAGGCAAAACCGTCTTTAAAGCCTATAAAAAAAGACGGTCAATGAAAACCGTCTTCTTTGATATCTTTAGAAGGCAGTTTTTAAAACCGTCTTCTACTTAGTGTCTTCTTTAGGCTTTTTTGTAGTAGTGAAAACTCCCTAAACTTTCTAGTCTTCCACAACACTTTGTGAGCAAGCTAGAATGGAGAGGGTGAGGAGAGAGAATTCGGCCCTAGGGTTCTCTTAACCCTAGAATGTGAAGAACACATGTATTTATAGACTTTCTCCTCTTTAAGGGGTGTTTGGTTACTAATGCTAGCATGACCAAACATCCTTGAATAGAGTAATCCTATTATTGGTTAGTTTTGACTTTTAATTAATTAACCTTTAATAATTAAAATCAAACATAACTCAAAGACAGGATTCCCCTCCCACAAGTTTAAGGAACTCACTTACTCTCTATTGTGTGTGACCCTTTGGGTTCACCCTAACCTAGCAGTGGACAGGGACATCTCTATGTCTCCCAAAAATAGAAACTTTCTATTTTAAGGTTCAATTGGAACGATTCCAATTTTGCCCTCATTGATAACACTTTATCAATAGGCTTTCACTGGTCATGAGTGACATCTAGCAACATATCATGACATACTCTAGGTTTAGGTGAATAGCAGAACTATGTGAACCCTTCATGTTATTTAATATTTCATCCCCTAATGTCACAGTTAAGATAATAGGTATGGTTTTAGTCAAACCTTATCTTAACAACTTGATATCTGTCCCACAAAATATAATCTCAATAAGGTAATCGCAGTGAAACTCTTTTCACTGTTTACCTATCACTCTGGCCAGAGGTTCCCTTTGAGAATTATCTTTGTAAACTTATCTTGACATTCTCTCTCATATAACTGAGAGTGATGATCCCTTATTGCACACTCATCCATCTTCATGCATAACTCATTAGAGCCAATAAGCACCGATTACAACCTTATGGATAAGGCTGTACAAGATACTATCAAACTCTAGCAACCTATGCATAAGACAGCTATGGTGTCTCAGGTCTAAGGACTACCAAATAAATGGACATAACACTAGAATATTCCTTTGACAGAACTACCATAGGAATATTCTTTGCAGATCATGTTCAGTATACATATTCTCTAATATGCACCCACAGATTAACCTAAGTGTCACTACACTGATAGGAAAGACTACCTATCCTCCATATGAGTTGGTTTAAATCTGTGCTACTCTTCAAACGGTTAATTAAATATCCACTTTAATAAACCTTTGAGTAGGAACCTTTTTAGAATAGATGTATATGAGAAATATCAGTCTCTCTATCTCAACACCTTGAGATGCATATCTCTCTTATCATTTATTCATGGACCTTATCATATATGTTAGAACATATTAGATAAGTTATACCTTCCATATATTATGATAATATGAAACTTAATATACCCTTTAGGATTGGTTTTAGGGCATACTTCTAACACGACTTACCTGCAGAGGTTGAACCAGTTATTCTATCTTCACCTAAAAGATCAAGTCAGGACATCCTGCGGGAATAGTTTGAGAATAGAACATCTTCAGTCGCCAAGGTCACTAGAGAAGATGGAGAGATTATCTATTGTACTACTTATCCCAGGCTTCCATGGGTTGATTCCCATAAATAGCCTAGTCCTACCTATGCATCCACTGTTGCTAAAGATTTGATTGGTTTGATTGAGTGGGAAGATCTCATGAGCACTCCTGAGACAATAGAGAATTTATGGGCTAGTGATGAAGAAGTAGACCATTTGACTCGAGTCGGGCGCCATTTCAAGCCAACTAATTTAGAAGCCAGTAATCCTTTCGGGGAATTAGAGAAGGGTCAGCGGTCGGAGGTCATAGAAGAAGAGGAAGAGATACTAAAGCAATTAAAGAGAACACAGGCTAACATCACTATTTGGGGATTACTCATGGCCTCGCAGAAACATAGACAGACAATGCTTCGTTTGTTGAATTAGGTGTAGATCCCTATTGATACGTCTCCTGAGGGTTTGGTAGGTTTGGTAAATCCGGTTCATCATGGATCGTCCATCTCATTTACTGAATCTGACCTGCCCAAGAGTGGGAGTAATCATCTGCAAGCTTTGTACATCACAATGGATATCATGGGAAAAAGAGTTCATTTAGTCTTGGTTGACAACGGATCAACATTAAATGTATGTCCGCTCAGTACTACTACCACATTAGGGATTAAACCATCTGATTTCTTACCATCAGGGCTTATGACAACACTCGTCGAGAAGTTGTAGGAATGGTGACCCTTCCAGTTGTTATCGGGCCAGTGGAATTTAAGATTGATTTTTAGATCTTGGATGTGCCAGCCAGCTTTAATATGCTTTTGGGAAGACCATGGATTCATCCGACCGGGGCTGTACAGTCGTCACTTCACCAGAAAATCAAGTTTCCACATTAGGGATCAGTGGTCACCTTGAGGGGAGATATGGAGATGAACCGAAATAGCCGAGTGCCAATTTGTGAAATCAATTAGGAACCATCAGAAGTGCTACTGTCAGGGTTCGAGTATGTACAGGCTATCGAAAGAGAGCCCGAGCAGAAAGAGGCTTGTAAAGAGGAGAAAGAATGGGTTGTAGACCTTGATGTTGATGCCATGACAAACCTGTTTGAGCAGACGGTTCTGTGTCTTGAAGTGCATACTTATGAAGTCGAGGCGATCTATCCAATTGAACCTGCGACTCCACCCTTATCTAACTGGGGCTTTGAAGATTGCTTTTTTATCTGCGATTGTGAGAAGATTGAGTCACTTCCACCGGACGATAGCTTGTAGGTGTTTTTAGTAGAGTAGGTTTCTCTGCTTTTATGTTTTCAAAATAGTAGCATAGGTTTCTTGTGTTTTTCAATAAAAACCTCAACCTCATTTAAGGGAGTGCGAGTGATAGTTTGATTCATCTTCTGTGTCTTGTTATTCAACTTTCGATCAATAAAAAAAGTATTCATTCTTTTTTCATTCTCTCTTGCAGTCTCCTTTTTATCATCTTTGGATTTATAGGGCATGAATATAGACCCGCGAGAGGATGTTCCCCCTGAGCTCGACAAGCAACATGGAAAGGGACACGCTCATCCTAACATGGATGAATTAATTTCAATCAATTTAGGGACGGATGAATCACCTAAATTAATTTAAATTGGATCAACACTGTCGCCACAAGAAATAGAATCTTTGGTAGATGTTTTGAAAAAGAACATCGAGGCTTTCGCATGGTCATACCAAGACATGCCAGGCATTGACCCTGATATTGTATAGCACTTCATTCCCACTAATTCGAATGTTAAGCCAGTCAAACAGAAGCTGCGAAGAATGAAGCTGGAGTGGGCTTTGAAGATTAGAGATGAGGTGATCAAGCAGACGAATGCTGGATTTTTGCAAGTAGTGGAGTACCCAGAATGGCTAGCCAACATCGTTCCGGTACCTAAAAAGGATGGGAAAGTGCGAATGAGCGTTGATTTCAGAGATCTCAATAAGGCGTGTCCTAAGAATGACTTCTCTTTGCCACATATAGATATCCTAGTAGATAATACTGTTGGCCATGCACTCTTATCCTTCATGGATGGTTTTTCGGGTTATAATCAGATCAAGATGGCTTCCCAAGACATGGAAAAAATAGCTTTCATTACACAATGGGGGACATTTTGTTATCGGGTTATGCCCTTCGGCCTTAAGAATGCTGGTACTACATACCAAAGGATGGCTACCACGTTGTTGCATGATTTGATTCACAAAGAGGTGGAAGTGTATGTAAATGACATGATCATGAAGTCTGTAGATAGGGAATGACATCTAGCCGCTTTGAAGAAGTTCTTCAAAAGAATTATCAAGGACAAGTTGCGTCTGAACCCTTATAAATGTGCCTTTGGAGTGACTGCTGGAAAGCTGCTCGGTTTTATGATCACAGAAAGAGGGATAGAAGTAGATCCGGTGAAGATCAAAGCCATCATAGAGATGCAACTGAAAGAATACACCATGGGAACGCAGCGGAAAGGTAAAATAAAAAATTTTCCCATGTATTCAACCATGAATCCTCTTAATCGATGAATCGAAT
>JAESVK010000742.1:187245-198903 GCA_017140935.1 Hamamelis virginiana
CCTAAACTCAAAAGAACAATTGGTTTTAGGGCACATATCTAACAGCAACCACCAAAGACAGAAAAGGAAATTCGAGGATTCCTATGAAGGATTCAGTTTATTAGCCGTTTCATAGCTCAGTTGACAATCATCTGCGAGTCGATTTTCAATCTGCTAAAGAAGGATGTACCAACTAAGTGGAATGATGAATGTCAAGAGGCATTTGATACCATCAAAAGGTATTTGAGCAATCCACCAATATTGGTTCCCCCTCGACAAGGTGAACCGTTGTTACTCTATTTAATAGTTACCAAAACCGCGATGGGAGCCATGTTAGCTCAATATCTTTAAGAATCATTAAAAGAGAATGCTATCTACTACCTCAGCAAGAAGATGACAGATTATGAAGTGAATTATAGTGCTGTGGAAAAGACATGCGTGGCATTGGTATGGGTAACTCAAAAGCTTAGCCATTACATGATGTCTTTTCAAGTACTCTTAATCAGTCGAATGGACCCATTGAAGTATTTGCTGGAAAAGTCTGCTTTGTCTTATAAAACAGCACGGTGGTTATTGTTATTATCAGAGTTCGACATTCAATATGTGTTACAGAAATCCGTGAAAGGAAGAACTATAGCAGAACATCTAGCGGAATGTGCTACTTCACGAGCAGACACTGTTGATCGCCAGTTCCCGGATGAAGATATCCTTGTGATAGAGAAGAAGATATGGAAAGCGCACTTTGATGGAGTATTGAATAGGAAAGGATTTGGCATTGGAGTTTGTTTGGAAACACCAGAAGACGTGATGATACCCGTGGCAGTGAAGCTAAACTTTAAGGCCACCAACAATATTGCTGAATATGAGGCTTGTATCCTAGCCTTAGAGTCGGCATTGGCCTTTGGAGTAAAAGAACTTGAAGTGTATGGGGATTCAACCCTTATCATATGCCAAACTAGATGAGAGTGGAAGACCAAGGATGAGAAGCTGTTGCCATTTCATGACTATCTAGAAATATTGGGGAAAAAATTCCGTCAAATAAAATTCTTTTATCTGTCAAGGCAAAAGAACAAGTTTGCGAATGCCTTAGCCACTCTAGCATCCATAACATATATTCCAATAAAAGGGGGAGTAGCACCGATGATTGTCGAATCCAGAGAAGAGCCCATTTACTGTTGTGCACTAAGGGAAGGAGAACCGAACGACGGAAAGCCGTGGTATCATGACATCCAGCAATACTTGGAAAAGGGGGAGTATCCGTTGGAGGCGTCCTACGCCGATCGAAGAACTTTGAGAAGGTTGGCTAATCAGTTTATCTTGTGTTGTGGGAAGTTATATAAGAGATCTTTTGACGGTGTCCATCTCTTGTGCGTAAAAGAAGATGAAGCAGAGCGGATCATTCAAGAAATACATGAAGGGGCTGGGGCGCCACATATGAATGGGTATATACTTGCAAATAAGATTTTGAGATTGGGTTACTATTGGTCAACCTTGGAAAGTGATTGTTGTAAACATGTCAAGAAATGTCATAAATGTCAAGTGTTTGCAAGTGGTAAGCATCAGCCATCCATGCCACTCACTACCATGTCATCACCATGGCCATTTGCAACATGGGGCATTCATATCATCGGCAAAATCACTCCTGCAGCCTCGAATGGGCACGAATACATACTGGTGGCTATTGATTACTTTACCAAGTAGGTAAAAGCAGCGTCGTACAAGACTTTGAATGCTAAGAAGGTTGCCAAGTTCATCCAATGAAATATCATTTATCGGTATAGAGTGCCACGTGAGTTTATTTCAGATAATGGGCAGCATTTTAGAAAGGAAACCGAAGAGCTTCTTAAGAAATATGGTATAGTGCATCATCATTCCTCTCCTTATCGTCTACAGACTAATGGAGCAGTAGAGACAGCTAACAAGAATTTGAAGATAATTTTGAAAAAGACTATTGATATATATAATGATTGGCACGAGAAGTTACCTCTGGCATTATGGGGCTATCGTACATCCATTAGGGCGTCAACTGGGGCTACGCCTTATTTATTAGTGTATGGTATGGAAGCAGTGTTACCAATTGAGTTAGAGATACATTCACTAAGAGTAGCTATGGAAAACCAATTAGCAGAAGTTGATTGGATAAAAAGCAGATATGAACAACTGTCGCTGATTGATGAGAAGAGGTTAAGGGCTTTGTACCATGTTCAAGGGTATCAAAGAAGGATAGCTAGAACCTTTAACAAAAGAGTTAAAAACAGGGGCTTAAAGAAAAGGGATTTGGTACTCAAAGAAATCAGAATACTGATTCATGATCCAAGAGGAAAATTCAAGCCAAGCTGGGTGGGACCCTACATCGTCAAAGAGATATTGTCAGGCGGAGCAGTGCGTCTTATGGACATAGATGGGAATAAATTCTCTTAGCCTACCAACCTGGATCAATTGAAAAAGTATCATGTATAAAAATATATTAAAAAAAAAGCCCGCTAGGTAGAAAACCTGAAAAGGATGCCTAGGCAAAAAAGAAGGGAAAGCTCGCTAGGTGGAAAACCTGTAAAGGCTGCTTAGGCAAAAATTAGAGCACAAAAAAAAATGCTTTTCAATTGATCTCATGAACTACAAGGACCTAATTCTCCAAGTATTCAAAATAAGGAAGTCGAAGTCTGTAAGGAAAAGAAATATTCAAAAAATGGAGATATGTAGGCAGCCCATAAAGTTACCTTGGGTGTGGTCCAATTCTTTAAGGTAAAACAACTTAGTGTCTGATTTCAATTGTAATTGTTTGAAGTGATTTATTCAAAACTAAAAAGATAAAATTCTTTCATTCATGAAATGAAGAGAAACCTTTCAAAGGTTTATTACATGCCATATGATCCTAATTTTGTTTATTCTAGAAAAATAAAAATGCGAAAAGCATGGGAAATGTGTTTCAAAATTTCGTCAAATCCTTTGTTCCTTCCTTGAAGTTTCTTCAAAATCGTCATCTATTCCCCTCTTAAAAAGTACTACTTGCAAAGTATTAGGTGGAAGTGACAAAGTGTCCCTTTGTCCATCAGATGAAAAGGTTTCGATAAGTTTTGAGATCTTAGCCTTCCTTTCTCATCCCCGAGCACCCACAGTTTGAGATAGCCACTGTCAATACGCCTCATCCAGTTCGAATAGCCCATGAGACCAATCAATGTGAGTTTTGCGTAGTATAGATGGCCACCTTGACATCAAAACCTTCACCACAGATGGAGAAATTGCCTTGGAAGCATAAGTATGCTCTGGAAGAGATGGAATTGTCTGTTTGGTTCCTATTTGGCGAAGTAGTTGGGTTGCCCAATAAAAAGAAGTGTGCTTCAGTCCTACCAAGATTACTGTAGAATAACCTGGAGAACGTAGCAGATAATGGCTAGAACAGTTGCAGTCGTGTACATACCATTCGAGGGTCATCCCAAGAGAGGGTAGAAAGAAAAGTCAACCATTCTAGTAAGTTGCATTCTCGAGGAAGGGTAATAGAACGACGATGATAAGAAGCATGGTAAGAGGTACCAGTGGAAGGGGCAATGAATTTGAGCCTCTCAATTAGTCACATCTGCAGTAGAATGGGGCTACCTTCAATAGAAGCTTCAGAATTGGCGTGGAGTTTGTCCAAACCATTCAGAGTTTCGGCGAGAACCATAGGAATCATGTTTTGAGAAACAGAAAGAGGTAAAACTAGTTCGCATAGTTCTAATGGAACTAAGAAATAGCCAGTATAGAAAAAGAATTGGCCAAGAAGGCATAGAACTAAAGTATGTTGAACAGGCTGTGAAGTGGCAAATTGATTCAAGCCAGGGTGAAGAAAAGAAGTAGCCAGTTTCAGAAGATTAAGGTCAATACCTTCGATGAATGCAGAGGTGTCCCCTTCAGTGATTTCAAGAAGAAAAGAGAGAGTTGATGTGTATTTGCACCGAACTTGTGGGAAAATGAAAGGTCCCTTGAGAGGAATGGATGTAATAGCACAAAATTCTTCCAATAGTGGGCATATTTCTTCAATGCCAAAGTTGAAAACATGAGTTATAGGATCCCAGAAGTGGCTTGCAGCGATGAGGAATGTTTTTTCCATCTTGATTTGTTGAAAAGAGAAGCACTCGTTCAAGTTGAAGCGAGCAAATACTTTTTTGTCATGAATCTTTTCAAAATTTGGGGGAGAGCCTCCATGATGCTTAAAACTAATGTAGAATGGTTATGGAGGCTGCTAAGAGGTCCTATTTATAGTCTTAGGTCAAGTTTGAAGGGAAATCAGAGTCCTAAAAGGAATGGAAGTCGCAAATTACCAAAAATAGGAAAAATAGGGCGGGCCACCTCAGTGACCGTCCTAGGCAGGACGGCTGGCCGTCCTAGGGTGGACGGCCAACCGTCCTGCCTTGGACGGTCACCAGCATGTGGTCTCCCAATTTTGCCAGTTTTGCCAATTTTGACTGTTTTTCTAGTTTTGATGTGTATTAGGGCCCCGATTTTGACTTTTGTTGACTATTTGTTGCTATTTACAAGTTTCAAAACATTGGTATTAGTTCAATCATGATCAAAAGTGAGAGAATTAATAGCAATGAACATGTTTTAACAGAGCACACACACTAAAAGTGAGAAAATTATTTTGGCACAAGTGGTTACAAATTACAAATGTTTTTCAAATAAGCCCCCATGTTCTATTTGAAAATAAATTAGTGTCTTCGACTCCTCTCTACACCTCGACTAGATCCCTCGCCAGCTGAAGAATGATGTGGTGGGTTAGGTGCCTAAAACAGTATTTACAGCTAACATGGATTGTGAAAAGGATAGAAGGTGAGTTTTGAATGTGATTTGAGACTACCTGGCGACGAGTAAGAGCAGAGGTCCTCAAGCTCATCCTATGGAGGTCACGCCTCAAGGCAGTATAGAGATCAATGTAATCCTGGAAATACTCTCGAGGGACCTGTCAGAAAAGAATGACGTCAATGTATTTGTGGACATGCATAAGTGGTTATTTGATTCGGTGGAGGATTTACCTGTTCATAAAAAGGATCTATGTGGTATCCCTCATTAACTGCAGGGCGAGAAATAGCAGAAGACACGAAGTTATCTTCTACTATCAGTTTTATGTTCCAATCTGCGGGTTGCAAGATAGGATGTCTATTCGCGTCTTGATCATCATCATTCGCCTTGCCGCTGGCAGAGGCTCTAGAACTCTGACCTTGAGAGCGACAACCCTGTTGAGATAAGTATGAAGTTTTATGAAAGCTTTTACAAAGGTGAAGGAAAATACTTTACATACCCTCTCAGGCAGCTCTCCAGTCGTCAAGGGATGCATCAGGAATTGCTGACAGAAGACCTCATAGTTACCATCAGGGAAAATGAAAGCGGAAAGATCTACTCCCCTCATGGACTCTAGCAGATCCTTACCCTTCATCTTATCTGTATGACGCATATTAGTAGGAGGCAGAAGAGGCACCTTGGCTTCGTTAATGTTCCCATAGACTTGGCGACAAACTCTCTAGCCCAAGTACCAGTACCTGCCAGAAGGTCCCTCAAACAGAATTCGCCTATGTGTCAGAAGTACACTCTGTCCATGAGGAGGAGCCAAAGAAGTCCTCCAAGTGCCCCATGGGTCCCAGTTCACATGAAGATTATGAGAAGTGTGAGAGTTAAACTTGAACGATTTGAGTGAGAGATAATTTGTTAGGGTTTTACTTGTTTTGCGGTGAGACTAGCAAGGATGGCCTTGGCAAAGGCATAATCATGTCTATGGAGGTTGGATTTTCGTCTATTGAAAGGATGAAAGCGAGTTAGAAATGACCAATGGTTAATCCCTTCTTTCAAGAGAGGACAACCAAGACCCAAGTAAATGAAAGCCCACACCTGTATGAGAAAAAGGTCAAAAAATTGATCTAGAGAGATTCTGTCAGAAGAACACTGGGTGAAATCAGTACCTGCCATATGAAAGCCAAGCCGAAGTCTTGGGCAGCATCTCGAGATATGTCGCTCATGGAGCGATACATGGTCGCTAATGCCGCTCCATCCCAGTCGTACAAATGAACATTATCCATATCCTGCAAACTCTCTAAGAAGCCTAGAGGAGCTATGTCTTGCGTACCCGCAAAGAAAGTGCATGAAATCAGATATAAGATGAAAGCTTGGGCAATATCTTCGGGATCCCGTCCTTCTTTTTCAGCTTGGGTACTAAAATAACTATAGAGCCAAGAGCGTCTGACTCCCTTTTTGGTTAAAGAAACATCTTTGACGCCCAGGATATTTTGCAAGTACTCTTCGTCGATATGAGCTTCTCCGTAAAAGGCAAGTGGCTTGCCTCTAATAGGAAGCCCGATAATCATAGTGAAATCGAGTGGGGTCATGGACATTTCCCTAAACCTGAAGTAGAACGTATTGGTGGTGTCCCACCAAAGTTCAGAGAGGGCCAACATAGCCATCCTGTCCATGTTGTCAAGCCAAAGAGAATACAAAAAGAACTTGAAGCCCACCTGCTCCACAATGGCTTTGGCATGAGGTTGACGAGTTTCCATTGAATCCCACCATTTGATTAGGTTGCCCAAGGAATAGCGTGTGCGGATTTCAAAATTGGGCTGCATAAACATATTTGCGTTATATTCTCATCAATGAAAATGTTGTTATTTCTATATGACTTTTGACTCAAATGTAATATGAGCATGGTTATTAACATATCATAAGATGAAATGAAATTGTTTATGCTTTGAATGAGCCAAAATGATCAATGTGTTTTTAAAAAGTCTTTGCAAAATAAAAAGATGTGTACATGACATAATTTATCATTAAGAGCATGTATGGTGTCACTAAAATCAAAAGTATTCCAATCTCAAAAATTGATGAAGTTTAAATCAAATTGAATGTCATAGAAAATATTTGGACATTTTACATGTCATGAAATGATTTGTAAAGAGGAAAATGGATAATGGTGTCACTTGGCCATTTTGTAAAACATGTGATGTGCATATTTTCTAAATGATATTTTCAAAGATACTTGATCATGGAAAATGCTTTCTAAAATCCTACAAAAATCATTGAAACATGATTAGGGTAAGTTTGATTTGAAAAATCAAAGTTTACTTCATTGAGGCATTTCATCAAACACTCGGTGAGCACCATTGATAAGCTTGTGAAATCATGAAATGGGGGTTCCCATGTTTTTTCCAAAAGGTTATTATGGTATGAAAGCAACAATCACAACATGCAAATAGACATTTTAACCTAATCAATCAATTGCATGTGAATCAAAAGTTATTGATGAGATCTAACTTACATTTTCCTTGGAGTGAATATACAAAAGTTGTGTTCGAGGCTCCAAGAGTAGAGATGGCAGATGAGAATCCCCATATGATGGTGCTTTGTATTTGGCTTTGACTTCCAAGTATGGGTACTTTGAGTAAGGAGGAGGAGATTGATTTCTATCCATTTTTGAAGAGAATCAAGAATGTGGGAAGTAGAGAGGTTCACACCAAATGGAAACAAGTTGAAGAACTTGAGGAGATGAGGATGATTTTGTGTTGCTAAGGATATGAACTAATGTTTTGGTTGTATTTGTGATGATTGAGAATCAAAGGCAAGGGTTTTGGAGCAAAACCAAGCTTGGAGGTTGCTTAGAATGAGCACAAAAAGGCACACATGAGCATGGGGGGTCTTTAAAACAAAATTTTTTTCAGGTCACACATGGTGACAGTCCTAGCTAGGACGGCCAACCGTCCAGGCTTGGACGGCTAGCCATCCAGACTAGGATGGCCACCAGTGCTCCCAATTTGATTTTTCTCAAATTTTTGATTTTTGATTGAATTTTCTTGAAAAGTTAAGTTCATTCTTGCATAAATCACTCATAAGTGATGATTTTGAGTATTTATATGGGCGATGTACAATATAAATGATTTTTGAAAGTATTTATATGGGAGATGTACCATATAATTGATGATATGTTCATATGGGAAATGTACCATATGAACGATGAGCTTGAATTATTTTATGTGGGACATAAAATAATGACTTGAAATTGTGATTTTTATATGGGAGATATACCATATAATTGATGATATGTTCATATGGGAGATGTACCATATGAACGATGAGTTTGAATTGTTTTATGTGAGACATAAACTAATGATTTGAAACTGTTTTATGTGAAACATAAAATAATGATTTTTATATGGGAGATGTACCATATAATTGATTATATGTTCATATGGAAGATGTACCATATGAACGATGAGCTTGAATTATTTTATGTGAGACATAAAATAATGACTTAAAATTGTGATTTTTATATGGGAGATGTACCATATAATTAATGATATGTTCAAATGGGAGATGTACCATATGAACGATGAGCTTGAATTATTTTATGTGAGACATAAAATAATGACTTGAAATTTTGATTTTTATATGGGAGATGTACCATATAATTGATGATATGTTCATATGGGAGATGTACCATATGAACGATGAGTTTGAATTGTTTTATGTGAGACAAAAAATAATGATTTCAAATTGTTTTATGTAAGACATAAAATAATGATTTGAAAGTATTTGTATAGGAGAAGTACTATATAAATAAACGATTCATATGAGAGATGTACCGTATGAATAAAGAGTTTGAAATGTTTATATGGGAGATGTCACTACAAGAATAATGGGCTACGTACGACTAGGATTTTGTTAGACAAAAGACTAGTGTTTTTTAAAACCTTAGTTAAAAGGTATGAAACAACTAGGGTTTTTTAAAACCCTAGTTAAAAGGTAAGAAAAGACTATTATTCCCAGGACCCTAGTCTTTTCTTACCTTTTAACTAGGGTTTTATAACACACTAGTCTTTTGTTACCAACAAAAGACTAGTGTGTTATAAAACCCTAGTTAAAAGATAAGAAAAGACTACTGCTCTTAAGACCCTAGTCTTTTCTTTACTTTTAGAAGAATATATATATATATATATATATATCGAAAACCCTTTTACTCCCTTCGTCTGCATCCATCAAAAGCCTTGGTTCCCTCATCAGCTCCTCTCCTCCGGTGAACTCCTCTCCTCCGGTTAGAGAATTAATCGTCGGCGGCATCCAAAACCCACATCGCGCGGCATAGACTTGCCTCTCCTCTGTTTTCTGGTTTTGAAAACCAGAAAACCCCATAATCGCGCGACAGTAATCACCCCTCCTCCGTTCAGAGAAGCCATTGTCGACATCCCTTGAAAACCAGAAACGCCGGCCAGAAAACTTTATCTCCGTTATCTCTCCGCTCACCGTCCGTCTGCTATTTAGGAGAAATTCATCGTATTTCCTCGTCACTTTCATGGTCAGAAAACCCTTTTTTAAGAAGCTTTGCTCGTCACTTTTTGTGGTCATCTTCGAGGTATGATTTGATTTTTTTTTTTTTTATATTACTTATATTTTGAAGATTATATAAATGTTGGGGATAAATCATCCTTGATTCGTATGTTTTTCTGATGTTGTGAAAGCCCTAACCCTAATTCTGAATGGATTATAGATACATAAATGTTGGATTTTGGGTCAACAGTTTTCATCAATCTGCAATAGCAAATTGATAAAGAATACATAATTATTGTTTCTTCATTTTGCCTTCATTACTGGAAAATGCTCGTGTGCTCAAATTTTCTGGTATTTTGGCTGTGATGAATTGTTGATTGTAATAGTATCTCGAAACTGAGTTTCTAAATAATATCACTAATCTCTTTCATGCTGGAAAAAAGGTTGTCTTCTCAGTCCTGTTGAGAGAGGGCATCATTGAAATTTTTGGTTAATGAGTTATGTTCTAGTTGTAATGTTGACAACAAAGTGAAAACCAGTTACCATCAATGGTGCTTGCAGAAATCAGAATTAGTTCCCAGGGTGATTCAGATGGGAATTTAGCTGGCGATTATAACTAATTACATGCAATGTTTGTAGCAGAGTGTTAATAAGTTGCACAATATGCTAGTAATTGAAGGAGCTTACCCTGTTAGATATTGTTTTGGATTGTAAAATCTATGACATGTTTCTCTTTTAATTTTAGCTACATGTTACTCAGTTCAATGTTTCAGGTGGTTTGAAGTGACTTTCTTTAGTATGAAAGTATAGATTTTGTCCCCCTAATGTCTTACTATGAAAGTATAAATTAAAGTCGTTTTTGGTTGTCCAAATAGATTTGCTATAACTAATATGATATTGAACGTACAAATCCATCTTCTTGAACCTAACCATCTAAAAAAAATTAAAACTATCATTATAATTGGTGTTATAGGATTAATTTTTAAAAATTCGCAAAATGTCTTTATTTTTAATTTTTAATCTCACATATAAAATAAATGTATCTTACAATTGGTGTAAGGCTCGTGAAAATAATTTATCAAATATCTAGGTCAATTCATGATAAATTATTATAGGAGATAGCTATGTATTCTCCAGTAAGGATAATGTCAATTTTTGTCAGACAAGCTGGACAGGAATTAAAGGCAAAGAAGTGAAAGAGTGAAGCTATATTTGAAAAATGTATCCCTGCAGTTTTGCACTAACCAACATTCTATGTATATGTATCATTTACAAAATGCAACTGAAGGGCCTGCTCTTTGTATGATATGATATCATAACAATGCCACTTTCTAAGCAAAAATACCACTTCTTGTCTTGTCAAAATATAGGAGGAACCAATCTTTTTACAGTGGTCCAACTACCAAGCCCAGAGGAAGGAATCAGAATCCCATTTCTTTATGATTGATTCAGCATTCCCCAAATCCAGTTTTGCCCAATCAACAAACTTGTTAAATAAAATACATAGAATTGGGGAGCTTATGGGGAAGCTTTATGTGAAATAACTAAAGGGCACATTTCCCATTACAATTTTAACACTCATCCAAACCCATTAGCCACTGATTTGGGCACATCCCATATTTTGGGCTTTTCTAAAACCCTCCATTTAGTCAAGAAGGGTAACTAAAATGGAAAATGGGGTATTCATTCTTGATAAATTTATACTTGTGCCTATTTTTATAAAAGAGTGAAGTGAATATGGGTCTCACCAAATATAAGAGGCAGAAAAAAATAGCCTTTGTAAGAAGATAGAATAATACCCAAAGGAAAATCCAAGCTAGAGTAAATCTAGCAGACCAGTCTCATTTCTAAGTGAGTGCATAATCTAAGCCCATGCAACTAGATCATGTTGGTGGCTTTAGGCATTATATTAATCTTTGATAGACGCTGACATGTTATTGGTTTTCCATTATTTTGATCTTGTTAAATTTCGAGCTTAATGTTAAACTCTTCTATGGTTTGGTATTATCATGTCATGTATACATTTTATTTTCTACTGTTATGTGATCAAAACAGACACTATGGATACAAACTCATCGTCTTCAGGAGATGAGGTATTAGTACCACCGGCCACTAATCCTCAATCAAGCTCTAAGGGATCAAGAAAAAGGCAAAGAAGCAAAACAAAAGACAATACAAGGAATACAAATTGGAGTTTAAGTTCAAAAATATAAGTATGCAATCTAATGTTGTATAGGATGCCCAAGTTTTCTTTTACTTTATTTTCTCAGCAATCAAACAGAATAAAATTCAGTGTTGGGTTTAAAAGTTTCAATCATTCTGATCTGTATTAGAGAGTTTAAACTTAGTTTCATGCTTAAAGCTCTTGGGTTGTTGGCTACTAGTGGCCTTGTTTTGAGT
>JAESVK010000742.1:208903-223483 GCA_017140935.1 Hamamelis virginiana
CATCTATCGATACCTCGCCCCACCTATCGATAGATCAAAATTATGAATTCCAAAATTGAGGTCCAGCAGCCGACGTCTATCGATAGGTAAATTTGCCTATCGATAGGTCTTCCTCGAGATGAAATATTGGATTTGCAGGGGCTGTCATCTATCGATGCATGAATGCACCTATCGATAGATGACCCAAAATTCCTCAGAAATGCCTGAACTGCAGCTCAATGCTCCCTCAACGCTGTCCAATCCTTCGACTGTGAGTCGCGCTTCATCGGAGAGAGAAATTGGGGCTTTAATAGGCCAAAAACCTACAATGCAGATAAAAACAACATGAATAACTATCTTTGCAAAACCTATCGAATTACTTCACTATTATCGTGCAATTAGGTATAACAACTACTAGTTTAAAGCCTATGATTGCGAGCAATCAACAGGGTACAAGAAAAACATCATCCAGTCAAGCATGGTTCATGAGTTGATCTCCTTTAAAGTAAATTCTTTAAATCGTTTAATGGCTTACATATATATACAGAAATGATCAAGTAAGGACCGGTCCTTAACCTTAATATAAGGTCCACATTCGATTAGATAATATTCCTATGTATGTCATGTCTGTCAAAAATCACAGTGATCCAACGGTTGATTTTCAAAATACAAACTGTTAAACAATTGTTACTGCATCCAACGGTAAATACTGTTAGAGGATTTCACGAACTGTATTTTGAAAACTGATGGTCGGATCACTGCGAATTTTGGCAAACATGACATACATAAGAAGATTATCTAATCCAATGGATGGTTTTTCAAAATTCCTATCCTATATGAAAAACCACCACAATAACATAGGACATTAAGGAGACATGGTTTGGGCTTTTGGCTTAAGCCTTGAGTTCTGATGTACGTTTTAGTCCATTTGCAAGAGTATAACAACTAATTGAGTTAGGCCCATTTATGTTAGCTTATGCTAAAATCACTTTTGGAGAACTATTTATTCACATTTTTTTTAAAATTAATTATGTTCAAACTTCAAACCATGTCTTCACATATCAACATTTTCATACTAAAAATGATTGTGGTAAAAGTTGGGGCCTTCTAGCTTTTACCACAAACGTTATTAGTATGAAAATTTTGTCATGCATCATATCATTTTTCAAGTTATTTAAAAGTGATTATCATTCATCCTCTAAGATCAAGTGAAATTTTAATCTCCAAAAATGATTATAGGAAAAGCTAATGCAAATGGGCCCTTAGTATCTAGAGTTAGGCTTTAACAATTCTCATTTTTAATATAATGGGTTTTGATATGTATACAATTTATAATTAAAGCTAGTGGACCCATTACAAATAATTGAATTTATTTAGTAAAATTAATATTATTATTATTTACTTATTCAAAAATTTAAAACCTGAAGTTTATTTAGCAAACAAAGAATGATAAAAATAAATAAATAAATTAAACTTTAGGGATCCTAAGTATGATCGTAGGAGAATGGTAGTTTTGAAAAGAAAAAATTAAGTAGATGTCAAATCAATGTCGGCTTAAGAGGAAAATGCAGAGCTTCTTCGAGCGTGATCAAGAAGGTATGCTCCATCCTCCCTTACGTTCTTGCTATGAATTTTGCTTTTCCACTGTTATTTGAGGATGTTATGAAGATGCCAAGGTTTTGATAGTGCAATTTGATTACCATTATGCAAGAAATAGAGGAGTTAGTAGAAATAGGGAAAAATCAAAAGGGGATGCATCCTACAAATCCATAAGGGGGAGATGATGATGTAAGTGATCGTTATGATAAAATTGTATCATGTGATGAGGGCTTGGATAGAGTTCTGAAATAGAGGATGTCGAAGATTAAAATGTCGAAGATGCTGGGAGCGGAAATTCCATGAACTCGCGATAGTGTTTGTGGATCATGCCACAAAAAAAATAAATCCGAATCCTTTAACATATATAGAAGAATCCGTACCTTTGAGATCTGTCTGGATTGATCTCAATGAATGACGAACTGCAGAAGATTGCTCGAGCTCTTCAACCCTTCTACTGTATTCCTCCTATGCCAGAACGTGAAGAGAGAGTGACTCTCTTTGTGCTCTCCTTGTTGGACGGCTGCCTCTAGGGTTTAGAGAAAATATTTCGTCTTACCCTAGTGGCTGCCCAACATGGCATATATATAGGCTACGGGAGGGACCCAAAAGCAAATAAGTTTCGGGCTCCTAATGTAAATATTAAAGTACATTAATTATAATTCATTCCACTAAAGAATTATAATTGCACTCCCTAGCTTATTCGAAATTAAATTTCGAGCTCTATGTTATTAAATACTTATTAATCTACCCACATTAAGATTACAGATACCCGTTGATTAAATTAAATTACTGACAATATTATTTAATCAACATCTATTAATCTCCTTGAGACCTTCCACTTAACTTATTTGATATGTCGAATACAATATCCACCTGCAGGGTTTGACATAATCAAAACTTATAAGTATCCTCAAGGGGGTATCATCAATCCCTATACCAGGACGTGGATTCCGTCAATAATAAATATTCACCATACAATTAATGCAGTTATCCAACTCAACGAGATTATTGATCTATAAAGATCTCACTCTTTATGAATCAAAATAACTAACAATAAATGCATGTGTTCATTAATTATTTCGGGATTAAGAGTATAAGTATTCATAATAACCATGAGGTATTAATTATTTTGTGTCAGTATAAAATAATTACCTCAATACGATCTTGTTCAATACACACAAGTGTACTAACACAAGAAGTTGGAACTAAACCATTCCCTGTAGTCAAGACAGACCTACTGAAATCATGTGCTACAATCTTACCGATGGTGTGTCCAACTTTATCTCAGATTGTGAACAATAAACTTATATTCTACAAGAACTGATGATCTGATATTCTGTGTGTAAGCCGAACTCTACACACCAGATCATCTACTATGTAGAATAAAAGACACACATGCATAATATTAGAAGATAATATAATGCAAACATAGCTCATACAGATTCTCATTTAAAATGCAATATCATAATTCATTAATAAATAAATACCAAGGTCTAATACTTAAAAACATGGCTTTTAGTATATAGCCCTAACAGAAGATAGGAAACCTCCATACCCCTATTTTTTTAGAAATAGACTTGAATCAAAGGAAGAAAAGTGGTTGCGAAGAACGTACAAAATTCCCTCATTTTTCCCCATACCCTCCAAGGTGACGGATTGGAAATTTTGGTATTTTTTTATTAGTGGTGCGGGCTGGGAGCCTAGCTCTATAGAGGAAGAAACGGTTCCCATTCAAAAGAAATGGAGGAAAGTACCAGGTCTGATGCGAATTATCAAATTTTCTAATCTTATGATTGTATTTGATGAAAATTATATATAATTTATTTTGTTTTGCAAGAAATAAGTTCAATGATCACCGAGACCAGATGCTAGAAGAAAAAACAAAAATCGATAGTCTAAAATCAATTGATCGCAGTTGGAAAGCTTTATCGAACAAAAGTGTGTGGAAAAAATATTATCTTGATGAAAAGATAATTTCCAGTGATTACGATAAACCTATCTCCTCTCTACTAGTGAACACCACTGTAGATGGAAAGCCCCTAAATTGTATAGGGATTTTGAGGTAACAAACGAAGATTTGGTTTTGGAAGAAAAACTCAATAACAAAGATTCTATTGTTCTAAAATCTTCTAACACTAAGGAAGGTGTCGGTTCCGGTGCACGAACTCGAGGAATCAAGTGTCAAGAAGAAAAGGAAAATCGTATGATTGAAAAGCCAAATATGAGGAAAGTGAATGCTTCTACAGCACTTATTAAAGCTCGTGAAAAATAGACCTCACGAAAGCGGGCTTGAGAATTGTTGAAGGATAAAGGCGAGAAGGATGATGGGGCAACTGAAAATGGGACTGCGTCCAACATGACCCGAGCTCACAAGCGTGCAGTGAAAGAAGTTGCAGAACAAGAGGAAAATCCGCTACAAGTGAATGAGAAAATTCGCATTACTGATGCTAACTCAAACGAGCTAGAAATTGAAAAGGCAAATGAAAGGGATGATCGTTGGGTAATACAAAGAATTGCTGTAAATGATTCCCTGTTCTCAAATGAAAAAGCAATAGGCATGCGTTGGATTGAAAGTGGAGTTCTTCCTCGCGATCTTCAACTATGGAAAGTGTTTCTATGGCAGCCGTTGCAGAGGAATGCACCAATCTTACAGTGCGGGTAAGGACTGATTAATGTATATATCATTTTGTAGATACAACAAGTGATTCTTAATTGATTTTTGTATTTGTAGGTGTTGGGGATATATACTAAAAGCCATTCTTTTATGTAATAGACATTAGTATTTATTTATTAATGAATTATGATATTGCATTTTAAATGAGAATCTGTATGAGCTATGTTTGCATTATATTATCTTCTAATGTTATGCATGTGTGTCTTTTATTCTACATAGTAGATGATATGGTGTGTAGAGTTCGGCTTACACACAGAAGATCAGATCATCAATTCTTGTAGAATATAAGCTTATTGTTCACAATCTGAGACGGAGTTGGACACAGCATCGGTAAGATTGTAGCACATGATTTCAGTAGGTCTGTCTTGACTACGGGGAATGGTTTAGTTCCAACTTCTTGTGCTAGTACACTTTTGTGTATTGAACGGGACCGTATTGGGGTAATTATTAAAAGACATCCTAACATATATGCTTGCTAACATAAGATCATAACAAAACTAACCCTAAACACATCTAATCACATAAAATCATAATGAAAGATATCCTAACATGCTTGCTAACATAAAATCATAACCAATAACTATTTAATCAAACCTACATATTCCTAAACACACAAATATACTACCATCCTACATAAAAAAAAGTGAACTACATCCTATTCTAGCATGCAAAATACATTAAACAAGTAACATGCACCAACTAATATTACTCTATCATATGTAAACAACTAAAAATCTATTCATATCGTACATATTAAACACATGAGATTGGAAGCTAGTTCATCTCATACAAAAATGAACTAGACTTCCACCATGGAAGAGATAATTTACATGGAAAACCAAGGAAACAAGGCTATAATCGAACACTTACCCTTCTATCTCCTTCTTGGATACCTTCCTTCAATCTCCTAGCTTTGAGTTCTTCCTCCCTCTCACCTCTTAGCCTCTGGTTCTCTCTCAAAATGATGAATCAAAAACGAAATTCTAAGGTATAGCCTCTTAGCCCCCTTCCTTTCTCAACTCTATTATGGTATATTTATAGAGTTAGAGTTTAAAACCTTGAATGGTTGGGATTTGATGTATCTAAAAATCATCCTAGGGTTTGCAAACTGAAACAAGTTCGAATTTAGTCAAAAAAATCGAACAAAGTCGGGCAAAATAGGTGGGAGAGTCCTAAACTTTCCAAACTTAAAAAAATGGGCTCAACCATCCTGATGGCCGTCCTAGCCTGGACGGCTAGCCATCCTGGGCTGGACGGTTGGCAGTCCTTGCTAGGACGGTCACCATGGTGACTTTCCCTCAATTACCCTATTTTCAAGGGATTTTCGTATTTTTGCCATATCTTACTCAATTTGAATCCAAATTCGATGATCCAGGTATCAAACAGCCGTGTTTTGATCCTCCACATTCTTAGAAGGGTTTTGGGTCAAAAATGCTTGACCATGGTCAAGGGTTTTAGCAAAAATCTAGCCAATTGACTTGGTTGTGCCAAAATTGGTCAAATGACCATTCCTTGTTTTATAAAATTGATTAATTAGGCTTGAACCACTTCTAAAAACAAGGTTTTATTATGAAATTGGTACTTGAAAACATATTTTGAAAATCTTTGATTTTGGTGAAAACGACCAATTCACGGTCAATTTGAAAAAAACCCTAATTTGACTCATTCTCGCCCGTAGGATCGATTTTAGGCGAATCCATTCCAACCATTCAAAAGTTCAATTGACACTTCAAATACACTCCCCACATCCATATAAACCTCATGAAACAATCCGTTTCGAATTCGGAGGTCATTCGGAAATTATACGAGAAAAATGACAAAAATGCCTCTCAAGTCGGAAAAACCCTAATTACCTATCGAGCTGTTATCAGAATGACATGAAAATTTACAGGGATGTTTTAAGACACCTCAAAAGTCAAATGCAATATGAATGGAATGATTCCAATCCAAATGTACACATGAAATGATGAATTATCCCTCTTCCTCAAAAAGGGCAATTTAGGTAGTTTGGTCTTTACAAGCCCAATTCCCCACCAAATGATCAACTCTTTAAGTTAATCACTTGCATAAACATATGATAAAACAATTAGTGAAAATGGGGTGTCCACAGAAGCCCCTCGTTGGTGTTTCATGGCTTCGCCATGTAATAACGACGAAACAAAATGACATCCCATTTTCATGCTTCGATGATCTTGGGAGCCAAACACATATCAACAAACCACAAACTAAACATTTATATGATACTTCTCTCATATAAACATACATCATTTTATGTGATACTTCTCTCACATAAATATATTCAAATTCGTCATTTTATGTGGTACTTCTCTCACATAAAACACTTTCAAATCGTTATTTTATGTGATACTTCTCTCGTATAAAACATTTTCAAAGTCATTACTTATATGGTACACACTACTACAAAAAATGCCTACGACTAAGGTGGAAAACCTTAGTCTTTGGGTTAAGACTACGATTTTGGAACCGTAGTCAGGCGGGTGGTAGTCTTTCAATCGACTACGACTTTTGAACCCTAGTCTTTTCTTTACAAAGGACTATGGTTATAAACCCTAGTCTTTTAAGAAACAACTACGGTTTAAAACCCTAGTCTTAACCCAAAAGACTGCGGTTTTAAACTTTAGTCTTTTATAAGAAGACTACGGTGCCAAACCCTAGTCTTTCATAAAACGACTACGATTTTAAACCAAAAAGACTACGGTTTTAAACCTTCATCTTTGATTTACCCGCAAAAAATAAAATATTTTTTGTATTTTACAATTTTGTTTTCAATAGTACATACATATGACCTGTAACCTTTATATACACCCAATCACATTCCAAACCACCCATTAAAGTGCAAAAATCATTAATAAAATTATCCAATAAAAATACAAAATATTCGTACAAATGCAATAAGTGTTCAACTTAATTGATTTATAATTAATTAACTACAAGTGGTACAGTTAATGTTGGAATCCTAGATACTTGTTGTATGGGTACATTCAAATCATCTTCTATTCCAAAACTAAATTCTAATAATGAGTCTTTGAATGCATCTTTGTGATAACCCAAAAATTTTAAAAATGTTTATTTATAAATTTCAATTGAAGTTTGGAGTGATTTTTGGGAATAAATAAAATTTATATATATATATATATATAAATTATTATTACTATTATTTTTATTTAACTTAAGTTTTATAGCCAAACAACCCCTAAGTTTTTAACCAAACAACCCCTATGTTTTATATCCAAACAGCCCCTTAAGCTATTATATAAACCCAAGCCAGCTTCATTTATCCCCATTTTTCTGTTCGAGAGAGAGAGAGATTGAGAGTCTAAGAGAAGGCTGAGAGCTTGAAGAGAGAGAGAGCGCTGCTGCGAGAGGTGCAGCTGTTGGACCTCGGCCGGACTCCTCGTCGAAGCTCCCATATCCATTTCCACGGGTAAGTTTGTACCTTGCTTCTCCTTCTTCTCTTTTAGTTTCTTTCCTTCATCATATATTTTCGGATCATTCGGAAGTTGAGAGTTTGGTTTTGTCTTCAGGCCAAAATTTGGGTTTTGTGGGGTTGATCTTGAATGGATCCACGGCTGCAATAGCTTGTATCCAAGTTTTGGTGGGTTTTAAAAATGGGTTTTGACTTTGATCAAAGTGGGTTCTTGTGTCTTTGATCCCTAGTTTGAGTTTTAGAGTAAATCAGTTTTGACTGGGCTTTTGATAAAGGATTTAGGCTTGGTTTATGGCTGCACGTTTGGGATTTCGAATTTTCTGGGTTTGAAGTGGCATGTATGTTGACCTTTTATCTTTCTTTTAAGTATTCTCGGTTATAGAGTGCCTTGAGAGATGGTTTTTGAAGTTCATGATCTTGAATGTTGGTTTAAAGGGGTTTTGATCTTGGGTGTGAGCTGTATCAACATGGATTCAAGCTTGATTTTCTGTTTTGAGTCTTCAAAATAAGTTTTCAACATTCTTGATGGGATTTTCGAAAATTTGGATCATGGTCTGATACTTTGAAGTTTTCTAATAAATGAATCCTAGGCTAAGCAAGCTTACTTGTAGACTTTGAATGAATTTAGTTATTGGTTTAGATATGAGTTTTGAAGGACCCAATCTGTTATACTCTTTTTGAGTTTCACAAATTTTATTCTTTTATTTGATGACTTTAAATGTGATTTCTGAAAACAGAGTAATCTGTCCGTACACTTTCGGCATCGTTAGAAGCATATTTGGGCTACACTTTCTTCACAAAAGTTGTAGGTATTTGAATTAGCTTTTCAAAGAATCCGACCTTACCGCATTTGGATTGTTTACAAATAGTTGTGCCCATTTTACCAAAAACTGTTTTTCAGTGGAAATATTCTCGCCCAAACCCAATAGGTTACTGAAATTGATGATTTTGGCCTTGAAAATGTTGGATTTGGATTTTGGCTATTAAAAATGAATTGTAGATCTTTGAGTCTTCTTTTTAGAACACTAAAGTTCATTAACGGAGGTAGGATATATGATTTAAATAGCAAAACTGTTTTGGAAGGGCCTAATTTCCAACCCAAACTTTAAATGCGCATATCTTTTTCATCTGATGTCCGTTTTGAACGATCTTTATATGCTCGAAAATTTTATGAAGCCTAGTTTTTTATTTTAATAGACTTGGAGTAAAAACTTGTTTTGGAAAGAAAAATATTTTGATAAATACCAGATTTACCCCTTTTGGTTTACTCTTTGGTTTTCTAAAGTTTGCTTTCTAAGCCACCTGGCTTTTAGCCATGGGATTTGGCATGCAATGCCAAATCATTCTTGGGAATATGTTTTGAAATCATTAGACCTTTGGGTTGTTATTTTGGGGCTTTTGGCTCTTAAGCTCGTAAATGCTTAGTTTTGAAGGTAGTTTTGCTTTTGAGGATTTAGGACCCCTTTTGTACTTTGTTTTGATTGTTTCTTTCGCATTGTTTGCTTGTTATTTTCAGTTCAAAAGGTCCCTTGGAGGACCACTTGCATGAAAGGACTCGATCGAAATGCATGGAATCGCAGCGGAAGACAAAATAAAATTTTTAATAAAGTGATTCCATCATCGAATGATCCTAAACAAGAATCGAACAAGCATAGGGATATGTGATTTAATTACAAGCAAATAAAATTAATAAAACATAAATTAATCTTACTTGATTCGCCTTTCGATTTGCAATCCTCGACCTTGAACTTCAACGCAATGAAGTCTCCAACGGTATCCACACAAGAGTAAGATTCCCTAAACCCTTCTAGTGTTTCACAACGCTTGTGAGCAAGCTAGAATGGAGAGGGAGAGGAGAGTGAATTTTCGGCCAAGGGGTTAGCTTACCCTAGAATGAGTGAAGCACTCATATTTATAGACATTCTCCTCTTTAAGGGATGTTTGGTTACTAGTGCTAGCATGACCAAACATCCTTGAATAGAGTAATCCTATTCTTGGTTAATTTTGACTTTTAATTAATTAACCTTTAATTAATCAAAATCAAACTTAACTTAAAGACAGGATTCCCCTCTCACAAGTTTAAGGAACTCTCTTACCCTCTATTGTGTGTGACCCTTTGGGTTCACCCCAACCTAGCAGTGACTAGGGACATCTCCATGTCGTCTAAAATAGAAACTTTCTATTTAAAGGTTTAATTGAAACTATTCCAATTATGCCCTCATTGATAACACTTATCAATAGGCTTTCACTGGTCATGAGTGACGTCTAGCAATGTATCATGACATGCCCTAGGTTTGGGTGAATAGCAGAACTATATGAACCCTTCTTGTTACTTAATCCTTCATCCCCTAATGTCACAGTTAAGATATTCAGGGTATGGATATAAGTCAAAACCCTATCTTAACTTTCTTGTCATATGTTCTTCAAATTATAATCTCAATAAGATGAACCCTATGAAACCCTTTCATATTTCATCTATCACTCTGGCCAGAGATTCACATTGAGAGTTATATTTAAGAACTGACCCTGACATTCTCTCTCATAACATTGAGAGTGGTGATTCCTTATTGACTACTCATATGCCTTCATGCAAGACCTATTAGAGCCAATGAGTGCTGACTACAACCTTAAGATCAAGGCTACATAAAACACTATCAAACCCTAATAACTCAGGCACAAGACATCCATGGTGTCTCAGGTCTTAGGATTACCAAATGGACGTAACATAAGAATATTCCTTTAACTTAATATCCATAGGAATATTCTAGTAGATCAAGTTCAGTGTACATATTCTCTAATATGCACCCACAGATTAACCTAAGTGTCTCTACACTGATAGGAAAGACTACCTATCCTCCCATTGGAGTTAGTTTAAATCTGTGCCACTCTTGCTGGTTTAATAAATGTCCTCTTTAATAAACCTATGAGCAGGAACACTTTAAGAATAAATGTATATGAGAAATATGAGTCTTCATATCTCAACAAACTTGAGATACACATTTCTCTTATCATTTATTCATGGACATTATCGTATATATAATTAAATATACAAACGATAAGCAGTACCTTCTTATCCTAATATGAAATAGATATGCACTTTAGGATTGGTTTTAGGGCATACCTCTAACATTGCATTGGTGCATAAGCATTGCATTGGGGAGGCTCGAGGAGCCACAAAGGGTTGGAATATCGTTGCATTAAGATAGGGATATTTATATTCTTACTAATATTGATGATAGATATGTTTTGAACTTTTTCCAGAGTCAATGATTATGAAAACCCTTTATAAACTTTTGATGCATAATTCCTCCTTTATATAAAATGATTTATAGTGAAACCTACTATTTGTCAAATATTTTATGATTGTGAAAACCTGATGCATGGAATATATATTTTGTTAAACCTGTGGTGGTGAATTTTTTGAAATGTGCTTCATATGATCTGAACGTTCTTTTGAACAAAGATAAAACTGTTGATTTAGATATGTGATTCTGAAGAGAACACTTGAAATGAGATGCTTTATATGTGCTTGGAACACTTCGATATATTGTTGATGTGATGATTTATGAGATATGTCAGACCATGGCTTAGGGTGGAGCCAATGGCATGACCCTACTGGCCCGCTAGAGCCCGGTGGATTGACACAATCTAGCACTGGCCCACTAGAACCCGGTGGATTGACACAATCTAGTACTGGCCCGCTAGAGCCCGGTGGATTGACACAATCTAGCACTGGCCCTCTAGAGCCCGATGGATTAACACAATCTAGCAAGTATCTAAAGCACTTCTAAAGCATTAAGGTTTTAATATTGAATTAAAAATCTTGAAAACCGCTCACCACTCTTGAGATGATTTACCATAAACTGTTGAAATGTTTTATTTAATATTCTTTGCATCAATATTATCACTATTAGTTAAGAATGATATTCCTACTGAGCACGTTGACGCTCACCCCTGCTTTATTGCAGTATATTTCAGGTTGACTCGGGGTACATTGTTTGGTTTGCATAATTCACTGCTTTGGAAATGGTGGATAGCTGCATAGTGAAAGGTTCTGTGAAAACCACAGACATGGATTCGCAGCGGAAGAGGTAAAACAAAACTTTTTCGTTTATTAAAAACAATCCATGTTCACAAAACCTCCAAGAACGATTCAAGCATCGGGTACATGTATATTAAAAACCATACAAAATCAAGAATGAATATTTAAACATAAATAACCTTACTTGATTATGCGTTCTTCGATGTAGAGATCCTTCGAGTTTCAAACGGATGAAACCTCCAAAGCGTATCCACACGAGAGCAAGACTCCTCAAGCTTTCTAGTCTTCCACAACCATTTGTGAGCAAGCTAGAATGGAGAGGGAGAGGAGAGAATTCGGCTACTAGGGTTTGCTTAAACCTAAAGTGTGTAAAACACTCATATTTATAGAATTTCTCCTCTTTAAGGGGTGTTTGGTTACTAGTGCTAGCATGACCAAACATCCTTGAATAGAACAATCCTATTCTTGGTTAGTTTTGACTTTTAATCAATTAACCTTTAATAATTAAAATCAAACATAACTCAATGATAGGATTCCCCTCCCACAAGCTTAAGGAACTCACTTACTCTCTATTGTGTGTGACCCTTTGGGTTCACCCTAACCTAGCAGTGACAGGGACATCTCTATGTCTCCCAAAATAGAAACTTTCTATTTTAAGGTTCAATTGGAACGATTCCAATTTTGCCCTCATTGATAACACTTTATCAATAGGCTTTCACTGGTCATGAGTGACATCTAGCAACATATCATGACATACCTTAGGTTTAGGTGAATAGCAGAACTATGTGAACCCTTCATGTTATTTAATCCTTCATCCCCTAATGTCACAGTTAAGATAATAGGTATGGTTTAAGTCAAACCCTATCTTAACAACTTGATATCTGTCCCACAAAATATAATCTCAATAAGGCAAACGCAGTGAAACACTTTTCACTGTTTACCTATCACTCTGGCCAGAGGTTCCCTTTGAGAATTATCTTTGTGAACTTATCCTGACATTCTCTCTCATATAACTGAGAGTGATGATCCCTTATTGCACACTCATCCATCTTCATGCATAACTCATTAGAACCAATGAGCACCGATTACAACCTTATGGATAAGGTTGTACAAGATACTATCAAACTCTAGCAACCTATGCACAAGACAGCTATGGTGTCTCAGGTCTAAGGACTACCAAATAAATGGACATAACACTAGAATATTCCTTTGGCAGAACTACCATAGGAATACTCTTTGTAGATCATGTTCAGTGTACATATTCTCTAATATGCACCCACAGATTAACCTAAGTGTCACTACACTGATAGGAAAGACTACCTATCCTCCATATGAGTTGGTTTAAATCTGTGCTACTCTTCATACGGTTAATTAAATATCCACTTTAATAAACCTTTGAGTAGGAACTCTTTTAGAATAGATGTATATGAGAAATATCAGTCTCTCTATCTCAACACCTTGAGATGCATATTTCTCTTATCATTTATTCATGGACCTTATCATATATGTTAGAACATATTAGATAAGTTATACCTTCCATATATAGATAATATGAAACTTAATATACCCTTTAGGATTGGTTTTAGGGCATACTTCTAACACATAGTTATTTCCTGCTTTGGTTTTACATACTTCATGAGAAATTTATTAAGTTATATTCAGTTTTAGAATACTTCTGATCTATGATACGGCCCATTTGCCAGGGATGTTGGCAATATATTCGATTTCCTATTTGTATTATATTTGGCGAATTGGGACATAATGTATAGACATGTCATTTCTTTTTGTAATATATATATTCATTTCTTATATCTCATGCGGAAATACGAATGAGCAGGACAAGTTGTACCCCTATCTTGACACGTGTCGACCTATCCGGAAGGGTCGGTACGGATGTTAGTTTGGGATGTTACAATCTTCTTCTCAACAAGCAAGCTGGTTCCGTCCTCCATTTTTTTTGTTGAGTTGCAGACCTAATTGGAAACCTACATAAAGAAAATAATAAATAAATCACACAAAATTATAGAATTATAATGAATATCAAAGAAATGGAAAATGAATGACTTACTTGCTAAGTATGGCTCCAACTCAGGCAATGCTAACCCAAGCACATCCTGAAGGATTTCTAACACGAGATTAACCCTGCAGGATAACCATAAAACTCATCACCCAGCCAGATTACCCTAGTTTTGAAACAACTGGTTCAGCCATAATTGTGTTAGACATAGAATATTACAAAACCATATTCAGGTAATAATCATGTCGGGTTCAGTTAGCAGGTTGATTAGCCCAATATACTGACTGTAATACTAAGAACAGTGCCATTGCTGCCAAGCTTAAACAAATATATTAAAAAGGATAATTCTAAATTTTTATTTTTTATTTTTACATATCATAATCATTTGATGTTGTAATTCTGAAAGAAATGGTAAGGCCTATAAATTAATATTGTCCCATGTAATGCATCTTAGCCAAACTCAGAATTTAGATTGTCTCACCTCCTCAAAATGGGTGAGTTTAAAATATTTCTTCCCAATTTCAGTCCTCCAATTTCTTCCCAATTAATTTTGTCCCATATAATGTATCTTAGCATCAACTATGTAAAGATAACTCTACAAAATAGCGGTTTGCAAGCAATGACTTGTACAAATCTCAATTTTGTGTTCAGTGATAAACTGATAATTAAAGTAAAGAAAAATCAACAATTAAGTTGTGTTTAGTGATAAACAGGTAAAGAAAAATCAACAAGGGAAAATTACTAGATTCTACAAGCTAGTAAGACTAGTTATGGCCGATCGAGAATGAGATATAGAAATAAACAATTTATTCACCAAAAGA
>JAESVK010000742.1:278483-295647 GCA_017140935.1 Hamamelis virginiana
TTCTCTGTGGATGACCCGCACTCCCATTGACTCCTCGAATTGAGGTTACTTTTAGCTAGAGTGTGGTCTTATAAATACTTTTTAAATCTTGGCGCGTGGCGGAGAATTAACCTCCCTCGCCGTGGCGCGACCACCTGTTTCCCATAAGCTCCACTGTACGTAAAAAGAAATCTAAGCTATTCTGATGGGGTTGAATGTGATTTAGATGAATATTTGATTTATGTTCTGTTAATTCATATGTTGCTTCATAGACCCTTCATTTCTATTTTAATCATCATGATAATTCATTGTTTCATGAATAAACATGATAAATAGATGGATTACTGGTGAACACAGAAGCTTTACAACAATGCTTCAATGGTCATCAATGGTGGTCACGATTGGCAGTATTATCCCATGTAATTGAATGAGTTTAATCTTTTTGGTATTTTTCCCAACATCTACATAACTTATGGCCTGTTTGTTACGAGGGAAAAGTGGGAGGAGGGAAAAGTGGAAGGAAGAGAGATTTGGGACATGTTTGGTATGGAGGAAGGGAAAAGTGGAGGGAAAAATGGGAGGAAAAGTGGGGGGAAAAAGGGAGGTATTTAATCTGCCCAATTTCTGGCGGAAAAGTGGAAGGAAAATTGAAGATGAGCTTATGTGGGCTTTGAAAAGACCATTTTAACATCAGTTTTTTGGTTTAAACCCCTCAGCCTTTCCAAGGAAGTAGCTGAGAAAGAGAATTTCATAAATATTAGAATTTGTTTTTCTAACAAAAAGTAATTTAAAAAAAATTCTCATCGGAGACCCACTTATAAAATTATCATTTCTCAATTATGAACATATAAGTGAATCTTTTTAATGGTTATTAGAATTTAGTAGTATAATGTCATTTTGGTTAAATATATGTGGGGGTATAATTGTATTTTAGGTGCTTTACTTCCCTTCCCTCCTCCCAATTTACCAAACACATGGAAGGAAGGAAACCACTTTTCCATCCATCATACCAAACACACAGGAAGGAAAAAGGGTTTCCCTCCCCTGAGGAAGGAAAGGTCATCCCTCCTACTTTCCTTTCTTCTATTTTTCCATCCCTCCTACCAAACGGAGCATTAAATTTGTTAGATATCAAATTTCAAAATTTTCTATGGAGTGTATAGTTCATAGTGAATTTTTGAAGCTTAGATAGCATATAATTTTTCCATAAATTTATTTAGATCATTATACCACTTGGTGATTCAATATATTTATATGTATAAACCCACAAATCTATAGCAAAAAAAAAAAAAGTTGAAAAATGAGGGAGAGTGAACTAGAGAAAGAAACGGCCATGGGGTGTGGGAGCTAAATCAGTATGCGTTGGGGAAGAAGGTCTCCCCTTCTTAGGGCTTGTTTGGTTCACTGTTTGAATTTTTTTCTAATAAATGCAATTTAGATATAGCTTTCCTGTAATGCTATCAACAAATATATCCGATCATCCATCCATTACAGACCAACTTTTGGCAATATTAAAATAAAATTGCTATTAAAATAAGTATACATATTTTATATTGATTTACATAACACCAAACTCCACATATATTCGTACCCAAATTCATATATATAAGAGTGTGCCAAAGATGGGAAATGTACTTCCTATGTCATATACAATCCACAAGTTATAAAAAACTGAAAACAAATCTTTGGGGTTGTAATATATGTCCTCGTGCAGCCAAGATCATCTTTGAATGCAGTAAGAGCCTACATAAAAACATAGAAATACAATTTGATAGTTCAAATATACAAATTAATTAAGTAAACTATAAAAGAAGATTCCATTAATGATATTCCAGGGCACCCAAAAGTGCATTATTTAATAAATCTTCAAAATGGACACCTAATAGGAGTAAATTAAATGAAAAGAGAAATATGATAAGTTGGTAAAACTATATGCCTATAAACCCTGTAACTTGAAACTACTTCCTACAAATATTTAATTGTGAAACACATGAAACAGATGTTGAAGTTTTAATTGTTCAAGTCTTTCCATGTGCTAATATGAAACATATGTTAGCTAGTGGATATCAATGAGAGGGGAAATTTGTGGATTTTCCTTTTCCTTCTTGGTTACCACAGGATAAAAAAAAAGAAAAAAAAAAAAAAACTCTCTCCATTAAAAAAATGACATTTTTCCTAGCTCAACATTCCTATGTGTTTGTTTTCCTTTTTTACACGAAAATCCTGCAGAGTTCCCAAATTTTCTTCTATGAGAGGAAAATTTTATAACAATTCTATACACAACATTCCCAAATTTTCAAAATGTAGTATTGACATATAATTATTAAATTCTATGCACTACCTCCCAACCAATTATAAATCAAAGACCATTATTAAAAAAGAAAACAAGCAAACCCAAATGGGTCTCCGTCTAACCCCCAATACCACAATATTTTCAGCTAACACAACCAATCAAAGGAAGGAGTAACAAATGTCTTAGTTGAAAGAAAAATATCAAGGAAATATAGATAAAGACTCTCCCCAACTAAGAATCCAATGAATGGCAGAAGGGTAAGACCCAATAAGAAGACAAAAGAGAGCTCTTTACATGGATTTTGTTTTGGATTTAGATCACAATTGGAGAATGTTTTGTCCGAGTGGTTTAGTTAGCCGTCCAGTCTATACTTATTCTAAAGGTTGTGCGCTTTTTTCAATTTATTGCAAAAAAGAAAAGAAAAAAAAAAAACTGCATGTGCAAATACATAAAAATATAAGACAAACCAATGAAACTAACCTTCTGAATAGATCTATGATTGAAGGGTCGACAATATCACAGGTCTTCTTTGGCTTTCAACGCTTGGAAAAGATGCCCCCAAGATTTCCCAAAGCTTCTCACCCAGAAATTAACAATGCATGTAAGATTGTAAAAGCTAAGTATCACTGGCAAAAGTCGATTAAACAAAATCAGTGATTAAAAAATACAATATAAAAGTTTAACTGCCAAAATAGTTATCACTTTGCTGATCACATAATTTGAGTAAATCATGAATGACCATGACCAGAAATCTATTTTCCTGCCAAAAGCCAATACAGTGGAAAATATATATGAAAACAAACCATCCTGAAACTTAAGTACATGGTAGACAAGTAGAAAGAGAAAAGTAGTACAACGAAATACTTTTTTTTTTTTTTTTATGACGAGGATAAATCCCCTAGCTGACCCGTCCTTCGTCCAACGAGGCCGTTGCGGTTAGCTCAAGAAATACTTTAATGAAGCTAGGATTCTGAGTAGTTAAGCCACATGTATTTTATTGTTTAAAAAAGAATCTTTAATTGGTATAAGAAATTGATCCATTCAATTTCCATGGGGCATCCAGACCTGTATTAACCTGCCACTCCAAAACAAACTGGAAGTTGGATTTTTAAATAACCATAAAGCATTAAGAGAGTGGATCTAGCCATGCCCACTCCCTAAAATTCCCAAAAAGGTTCTCATACTATCAATATAGATTGAAGTTCACAGGAAAAATATATGAGAGTATATATATTTATAAAGTACAATTAAATAAATATTTAGATACTAACTAATGGAAGTATATATGACATAAAAGTATGAGTATGATATAATTACAATAGGAAGAGAGGATTCCGGATTCAGATGACTAAATAAAAATACATGCTAAGAAAATCGTCTATGTTGAATAGAGAAACCATAACTATATCAGCTCTTCTGAAGAACCAAGCATAGTCCAGTTCTCATTTATTTCTGACTTTACAACATTATCTATTGTTTTCATACATCATGCAAATGCTGAGAACCATTGTTGGGGGGTTGTTCAATATCTCATATGTTGTTGATTGCTTCATAATCATGCTTCATTTTTCAGTCTTTAAAAGATAAATTTGAGTGATTTACATAGTGTACTACTTTGATTTAGTGAGTTTTGTTCTTATAGTATATTTTTGCCACTGTAGGTCATTTTCACCAAAATATGGAGTTTTCAAAGCCGCAAAGAGGTGATCGTCGGATATCTTGCATGTTAGGAGTTGCTTGAAGGATCAAAAGTGTCAGAGTGTTTTCGAAGCAAGAAAAAGGCTTGAAATGGAGAAAAAGTGGAAATCAAGTCAAGGCCTATCGATAGGGTCGTGACCCCTATCGATAGGGTCGTGACCCCTATCGATAGGGCACCCTTCAGATTAAAATTCAGCAGCAAAAACACATTTGCAACACGATCATATCGATAGGATGGTCAACCCTATTGTTAGAGGTATGCCCTAAAACCAATCCTAAAGTGCATATCTATTTCATATTAGGATAAGAAGGTACTGCTTATCGTATGTATATTCAATTATATATACGATAATGTCCATGAATAAATGATAAGAGAAATATGTATCTCAAGTTTGTTGAGATATGAAGACTCATATTTCTCATACACATTTATTCTAAAAGTGTTCCTGCTCATAGGTTTATTAAAGAGGACATTTATTAAACCGGCAAGAGTAGCACAGATTTAAACTAACTCCAATGGGAGGATAGGTATTCTTTCCTATCAGTGTAGTGACACTTAGGTTAATCTGTGGGTGCATATTAGAGAATATGTACACTGAACATGATCTACTAGAATATTCCTATGGATATTAAGTTAAAGGAATATTCTTATGTTACGTCCATTTGGTAATCCTAAGACCTGAGACACCATGGATGTCTTATGCCTGAGTTGTTAAGGGTTTGATAGTGTTTTATACAGCCTTGATCTTAAGGTTGTAGTCGGCACTCATTGGCTCTAATAGGTCTTGCATGAAGGCATATGAGTGGTCAATAAGGAATCACCACTCTCAATGTTGTGAGAGAGAATGTCAGGGTCAGTTCTTAAATATAACTCTCAATGTGAATCTCTGGCCAGAGTGATAAATGAAATATGAAAGGGTTTCATAGGGTTCATCTTATTGAGATTATAATTTGAAGAACATATGACAAGAAAGTTAAGATAGGGTTATGACTTATATCCATACCCTAAATATCTTAACTATGACATTAGGGGATGAAGGATTAAGTAACAAGAAGGGTTCACATAGTTCTGCTATTCACTCAAACCTAGGGCATGTCATGACACATTGCTAGACGTCACTCATGACCAGTGAAAGCCTATTGATAAGTGTTATCAATGAGGGCATAATTGGAATAGTTTCAATTAAACCTTTAAATAGAAAGTTTCTATTTTAGGAGACATGGAAATGTCCCTAGTCACTGCTAGGTTGGGGTGAACCCAAAGGGTCACACACAATAGAAAGTAAGAGAGTTTCTTAAACTTGTGGGAGGGGAATCCTGTCTTTGAGTTATGTTTGATTTTAATTATTAAAGGTTAATTAATTAAAAGTCAATCTTAACCATGAATAGGATTACTCTATTCAAGGATGTTTGGTCATGCTAGCACTAGTAACCAAACACTCCTGAAAGAGGAGATAGTTTATAAATATGAGGAGTTGTAACCCTAATTAAGTAATCATCATATTCTAGGGTTCCCAAAACCCCATAGCCGAATTCTCTCTCTCCTCTCCCTCTCCATGCTAGTTTGTTTCACAAGGGTTGTGGAAGACTAGAAGGTTCAAGGAATCTTACTCTCGTGTGGATACGCTTTGGAGACTTCATCGTTTTGAAGTTCAAGATCAAGGATTGCAAATCGAAAGGTGAATCAAGTAAGATTAATTTATATTTGATAAATTTATTTGCTTGTATGTAAAATCACATGTCCCTATGCTTGTTCGATTCTTGGTTAGGATATTCGATGATGGAATCATCAATGTAAAAAGTTTTATTTTGTCTTCCGCTGCGATTCCATGTTTTCGAATGATTCCTTTCAATGGGGTTGTGACCCCTATCAATAGGAGTGTAAGCCCTATCAATAGGACCACTTCTTTGCCTCAATTCCTTCACATTGCAGCATGGCCCTATCGATAGGTACCATGCCTATCGATAGGGTGGTACCCGGGCAGTTTCTTATTTGGGTTATTTCTCAGTTTTTGTAGAAAAAAATGTTGGGGATTTTCTTGTAGGGTTTCCTAAACCTATTTAAGCATATTTTTTTTAGACTTAGCAAGGGTTGGCCAGACCTAATACAGTTTCTCTCTCTGGACTTCCATATTCTCTCTCCTCTCACCTTGGATTTTGGATGTATAAGCTTGGAATGAACGTTACCAGCGTGTTATCTCTGATCATGAGCAACTAAACTCCGATCTTGGGTACTAGATGAAGCTTCTTTTTTAATTTGTTATATGGTTTGATTTGGATTGGGTACTTTACTTAGGGGGTGTTTGGCAAATTTAAGAACCTGACCAGTTGAGGATAAGTTTGTCTGGTTTTTATTTAGTACTGTTTGGTAAGTGCATTTTTTCTGTAGATAAGTTCAATCATGTCCAGAAAATAAGGCATAAACAAAGTTTCTTTCAAACCAACTGTAAGCTGGTTTACATAAAAACCATAAAACATAAATAGATTAGAACTGGTCAGACCCAGTTTTCGAAGTTCCCAAACAGGCCCTTAGTTTGCGATGATTGTACAACTCATGGAAAATTGCTTTTCATGCAATCCGTTTAATAATGATTTATTTATTTAATGCAATTATTTTATGTGATTTCAATTACATTAGTTGTGCAATGGTTTTAATCGAACATGCCTATATGAATTTAGTTCATTCATGCCTTACTTGGATAGGTTGTACATGTCTTGCTTGACAAGTTATGCCCCGTTTGGATGAATAGTACTAAATTCTTATTCGCATGATATTCTTGATGGTTTAATATTGTAGTTTAAGTCATCAATTATCATAAACGACTGTAAATGAGCTATTAAGTGGATTCGAAATACCCAAAGCTTTTTATTATTGATTTTCTTTCATCAATTAACCAATCATTTTTACCAGTCTTACTTTAATTAGTTTTAATCAAACACTCAATCATCAAAGATATTTCCTTTAACTAAAATTAAACTTGCTAGATTTCTCATAACTTAGCCTTTAGTCCCTGAGAATGATATCCGTGCTCAACTAAGTTTACAACAAATTGAGGTTAAAGCACGTGTACTTTATAAATTTAAATCTTAATTGTTAACAAAGAATAACCTCCCTTGTTTGGAACGATCAGTTGTCCCAATCAAAATTCTGAATTTCAAGTCAACGTGGAGAAAAAAAATAAAAAACTATCAAGATCAGAAATAACTATACAAACTTTTCCCCCATTAGCAAGAACCTCAACAGTTAGTCTCTTCAATTTCCTCACGCACTTCATCACTAGTCTGCTGAATAACATTCAGAAATACTTAATTAGTAAGTCCTACCACACTTGCTTTAAGATGGTACACCAATTCACTATCTCATATCTGCCATATAAATTTCAATTAGTTCCTCAACTCGAGATTGGAAGGCTCATAATCTCTAGAAATACATGATGCCTACCATAATTGTTCAAGATGATGACAACCAATGTAATACATTTGCAATTTTTGATAATATATTATTATAGAAAATTATTGATGTTTCATAAAGAATCCAAAATACAAGTTCAATATTTTCAAATACTTGATTAAAAAAGTATTGAAAGTGACAAATATTATTCACACATTTAAAGAAATTATCGGCTAATGATATTTCTGTGAAAAAAATTTCCTCATAACAAGTGAATGATTGAAGACGCGCGCGCGCGCACAGAGCATTAATTTATTGCAAATCTTCATCAAAATAAAAATTCATATCAAGTATTCGTGTACTTGTCTAACACCCATACTGCAGTATTTCAGAATTGAAATACTAGACTAAGAGTTTCTAGATTCAATAAAGAAAAAAAGATCGTTGAACAAAAAGAGAAAATAGAAAGGATTTTTAACATTATCAAATCAGTAAAAGCTGAGCAGAATTAATTCAGGGGAAAAAGTAAGAGGAGAAAGTAGGGGTGTTCACCGGTTCGGTTTGGGTGGTTTCATCTTAATTTTGAAACCAAACCGAAAATTCCGGTTTGTATTTTTCATAAACCAGACTCGACCAATCACTACAAGAAAATAGGTTTTTAGCCATGATAATTTAGGGATGAAAGTTAAAAGTGTCGCTGAAACATATTTTTAGGGACAGTAATATTTCCATCGCTAAGTTTCTATTGCCAAAACTCTAGTTTTTTGTTTTAATGTTAAAAAAATTATCTCTTACTATATGTTCCGTCGCTATTTACTTTTTAGTGACTATAATTACTATCGCTAAATCTAATGATTATAACGACTGTATTTTCTGTCCCTAATGATTTTAATTTTTTAAATATTATTAACTATAGCCATGGTAATTTCCATCGCTAAATCTAAAAATTATAGTGACAATAATATCGGTCCCTAATGGTTCTACTTATTTAATAGTTCCGTCACAATTTACTTTTTAGTGACTATAATTACTATCATTAAATCTAACGATTATAACAACTGTAATTTCTGTCCCTAATAATTTTAGTTTTTTAAATATTATTAACTATAGCCATGGTAATTTCCATCACTAAATCTAAAAATTATAGTGACAGTAATTTCAGTCCTTAATGATTCTAATTATTTAAATACAATTAACTATTAAGTATAGGCATGATAATTATCAGTGGCTCTTATAGGTATATAGGCACAGTAAAATTCGGTTGTTAAGTGCTAAGCCATAAGCCCAGCAGCCCACACTGCCTCTCTCTATCAGGTTGTGATATGTCTGAGGTGCACTGCATAAGCCCCCATATAATCCCCTTAAGACCAATGGATGAGATGTGATTGGCCGAAATAATTCAATTCGATGTTAAGGGCGGCAAACATCTTGCTGCTGCCAGGCATAGCCTTTGTTATTAGACCCTCCATCAAACTCGAAAAAGTTGCATTAAACTCATCTCCCTCAACCTTTATTTTCTCCTTAGCCCACTCTGCCTCTCTCTATCTCTCCCGACATAGCGAAAGGAACCGAAACCCTATGAGCTAGACGGTGCGTCTTCCATTCATCCTTCGCTGATCTGGTCTCTTATCTGCTCAACCTCGGCACCTTCGGCATCACACAAGCTTGAAAATCATTCCATCGATCTCGATATTATCACAAGTGTGAAGATTGTTCCATCGATCTCAGCACCGCTGCTTAACCTAGCACATCCCCAATCTTCATTCTAGCGCGGTCTCTGGCAAGGTTGGTTGCATCTTCCAGCATTTTTTGTTTTCTCGGAAAATTTGTTTGAATGTGTTTAGGCGTCTGAAGCATATCATTATGAAACGATTGATTCAATATTTAGAAATGTGTTTTGATTTTAAAAATCTAGTTGAGTCCATATTCGTTGAGATTTCATCTTGCTTGCTGTATGTTTGATTTGATTTCTATTTGTTTGAGATTTAATGTGAAGTAAGTGATTAATTTCTGTTTTCCTTCAATTTCTGTAATTCCTCTGTTCAACTTGAGGCCCTGTTCCGAAGTCCCAAAGTAGAATAAGAATGTAATTCCTCTAATTTCCTTCAATTTTTGTAACCATAATGGAAGACACAGACACCATCACCATTAGTAGAACAACAAAAAAGACTTTATTTTGTCTTTTGTTTAGTAGCCGAGAAGTAGCCGAGAAGTAGGAGAAGAGAAGAGAACTTGGGAGTCTTTCAACAGCTTCTCTGACCCCAATTCATCATAAGATTTGAACTGTTTGTTTCTATTAATATATTTTCTCACCAATCAAACAGAGCATAAAGGAATTCAAAATTATCTAACAGTGTTGTTGTTGTAGAATTCTTGCATCTTATTTCCTTTAGGATAATTTTCTAAGAATATTCACTTTCTTTTCCTTCGGTGAAGTGTTTTGATAATATCTTTTGTTTCTAACATAAAAGATTCCTCCAATTTAGAATTATGATTTTTTTTATTTTTTTTTAGTAATTGAAATTTTGATTTGTTTCAGTTACTTGATGGGGTCCGATATCACCAGTGAATCACGTCCTCAAAGTGTCCAAACTGAGCTTATAATGCTTTCTATATCGGCAATTGCAGGACAAGCAATTGAGCCATTAGCACAACTGATGGAGACAGCTTACATTGGCAGAATAGGTATTTTTTTTTCTCAATTCCATGCTTAATTCTTCGTACCTTTTTTATGGTAATGGTAGAAACTTTTTCTTTAACTATTAGTATTACATAATGCTAGTTGGTCTTAATTGTGGATGAGTTAATCTCGGTATGACATATTTCGACAAAAATTGCAGGACTCACAGTAGGTCTGGATCCTTATCTCTTAGTTTGTTATAGAAACCTATTATTTATTCTTTATTTTGGTTGGTTCGTGTAAATAGTAATGTAGTATTGAGAGCTTCATCCCATTTGTTGACCAACCATAGTGAACAGAATAAGTATACAGTTTGCTCTGTATGATTCCGGAACTTGTTTTGTGGTTGCTATGTACGGTATGCAAAATTTGATAAAAGGCACATACATGCTTGGATCTGTATAGGGTGATTTTCTAGGAGTTTTGATTATGGTCTCACCTTGAAGGTGTTAGGGCTATATACTAAAAGCCATGTTTTTATTTAATAGACCTTAGTGTTTATTTATTAATGAATTCTGATATTGCATTTTAAATGAGAATCTGTATGAGCTATGTTTGCATTATATTATCTTCTAATGTTATGCATGTGTGTCTTTTATTTTACATAGTAGATGATCTGGTGTGTAGAGTTCGGCTTACACACAGAAGATCAGATCATCAGTTCTTATAGAATATAAGCTTATTGTTCACAATCTGAGATGGAGTTGGACACACCATCGGTAAGATTGTAGCACATGATTTCAGTAGGTCTGTCTTGACTACGGGGAATGGTTTAGTTCCAACTTCATGTGCTAGTACACTTGTGTGTATTGAACGGGACCATATTGGGGTAATTATTTTATACTGACACATAAAATAATTAATACCTCATGGTTATTATGAATACTTATACTCTTAACCCTGAAATAATTAATGGACACGTGCATTTATTGTTAGTTATTTTGATTCATAAAGAGTGAGATCTTTATAGGTCAATAATCTCGATGAGTTGGATAATTGCATTAATTGTATGGTGAATATTAATTATTAACGGAATCCACGTCCCGGTATAGGGATTGGTGATACCCCCTTGAGGATACTTATAAGTTTTGATTATGTCAAACCCTGCAGGTGGATTTTGTATCCGACATATCAAATAAGTTAAGTGGAATGTCTCAAGGAGATTAACAGATGTTGATTAAATAAATTTGTCAGTAATTTAATTTAATCAACGGGTATCTGTAATCTTAACGTGGGGAGATTAATAAGTATTTAATAACAAAGAGCTCGAAATTTATTTTCGAATAAGCTAGGGAGTGCAGTTATAATTCTTTAGTGGAATGAATTATAATTAATGTAAATAAGTTTTAATATTTACATTGGGAGCCCAAAACTTATTTGCTTCTAGGTTCCTACTGTAGCCTATATATATGCCATGTTGGGCAGCCTCTAGGTTAAGACGAAATGTTTTCTCTAAACCCTAGAGGCAGCCGTCCATCAAAGGAGAGCACAAAGAGAGCCACTCTCTCTTCACGTTCTGGCATAGGAGGAATACGGTAGAAGGCTTGAGGAGCTCGAGCAATCTTCTGCGGTTCGTCATACACTGAGTTCAATCTAGATAGATCTCAAATGTACGGATTCTTCTGTATATGTTATAGTATTCGGGTTTATTTTTTTGTGGCATGATCCATAAACACTATCACGAGTTCATGGGATTTCCGCTCCCAGCAGAAAGACTATTGAGTTTATCTTGTTGTATGGGCCTTTAATTATAATTTTACATTAGGCATTTTATATGTGAGTCAGAATCATAAGCACCACAGTGACTGGTTGGAGGACTTAGGTTAACTGTTCAGCTGCATCAAAAAGGCGATCAAGTGCAATATTCTGTAGCTGGAGATGATCTATCTGAGACATTTCTGGTGGCTGTGGCTAGAAAGATTTGACATGCATAGTTTCCAAAACTGAAACTTTTCTGAGGTAATGAGTGTCCTCAAGGTACCTGAAATACGCGTATGAACATTCATTCTTCGTGCAGTTCTAATAGCATTTGGCTGATTTGTTTGCTGTGAGCATTGTGGTCATTCATTGTGTCTTAACTTTTCTGGTGCCTATCCTATATTTTTTTCGTTTGTCTGTTCTGTTCATGTTTATGTAAGTTAGATGCGCCTGAATGTATTCCGTTTTTTCATTTTCCATTTCCTTGTATTGACTTTCGTTTGCTTCAAATACATAAATTAATATTGCTGACATAACATATTTCCCACCATCATTCGACAAGCTCTTAAATTTTTCTTGTATTGAAAAGGTTCACTGGAGCTGGCATCAGCAGGCGTTTTCATATCAATTTTCAACATTATCTCAAAGGTCTTCAATATCCCTCTCCTCAGTGTTGCAACTTCATTTGTGGCTGAAGACATCTCAAGGAATGAAAGCAAGGAATCTTTTTCAGGTGAAATTATAATAGATGTCAAAAAAGATACACAACTCTTCAATTCAATCTTCATAATGAATTTGGGGTTATTGATGTAGAGATGATGGAATGGCTGAAAGAAAGGTCTTACCCTCAGTCTCTACTGCCTTACTTTTAGCTTGGTTGGTTGGTTTATCGTTTGATAACTCCAGGATTGGGGAGCTTCGAGCAACTCAGGCTCCTCTGGATCTGCTAAGGATTTTATTCTGCTTGCTGCCTGTGAAGCACATGAGACACTTCCTCAGAGTGCTGAATTTCCTGCCGCTGTCTTTACATCCTGCCTCACCACACCTATAAAGATGGCATTGAGATGGTGATATTCATCTGCATGTTTGTTGTTCGTTTTGATTATTAGTCTAAGCTTTGTTTTCTTTTCAGATATTTACTCTTGCTGCTAACTTTTGGCATGAGTGCTAACTATAACCTTTATATTCCTTGTCTATACTAGCATTTTAAAACTATTATTTTTCTTTTTTCATGAGTTTCTTTGTCATTTTATTTTACTTGCCGAGAGAATTATGCGTTCCGCAACTTGCTCCCCAATATCACACCCAATGTTGCCACCAACCCATCAGCATCATATGTGGTACGGTGGTACCTAGCTACTAGAAATATCTCTTAAATTATTCTTTTTTTTTTTCCTGTTCATTAGTTCATTTGTCATGTTGTTGCCTATGTGTACTATAGGGATGCATGGGACATGGCTGCTGAAATCTATCTTTCTAAGCTTCCATCATTGGTTGATGATCCTAATGCAGAGTTCCAGGTTTGGTTTCTCAAATTTCTGTCACACTTACATGTCACTCTGATTTTGTATGATTCTATAGAGTTTGACTATAATATCTAGAGCATAAGAAAGATGGTGCTTTACTGACGTCTTTTTATGTGTATTATTATCTTGAAATAATATTATGCTTATTTTTTGTTTCAGCCGAGTCCTTTTTTCACTGAACAACTGACAGCTTTTGAGGTATGGCTTGATCATGGATCTAAACATAAGAAGCCACCAGAGCAGTTGCCTATTTGATATAGTAATTCATAGTAAATTTGTTAGGGTCTATATATACATATAGATTATGAAAATCCATTAATTCACATCATATTTATTGAGTTTGTTATGTTCAAGTTATTCTTGCTTGTGATGTGCAGATTTTGAAGATATGAGTCGTGAAATGGTGTACGGCCAAGTTCCACCATCATTTGAAGAGGATCCAATGTCCATCATCATTTGACCACAATGATTAGGCTTAGGGAACACTTGAAATTTTTTTTTCTTGATCAAGTTTGATACACATATCTTATACTTGATCAATTGTATCGGCAAACATATTATGAATTACATTTTGATTTATGATATTCATTACTATATTATGGTTTAAATGACATGCAGGATTGATAAACTTTGAATGGAATGTTTTGGATTCAATTTTGAAGGGTATTGTAATTGTAGCATGTAGGATATATGATACAGGTTTTCGAAAACAGGAAAATTGTGAAACAATGTGCGCTACTTAGATTATTAGGGACAGTAATTACCATCATTAAATGAACTCATGCAACAGTTTAATAGTGATAGTAATTACTGTCGCTAAAGGTTTGAACAGCGATTGAATTTACCATCCCTAAAAGTCTAAGTTATAGAGACAGTATATACCGTCCCTAAATGTGTGTAATAGTAACAGTCTTTACCGTACCTAAAAGTCAAACTAATAGCGACAGAACACCTTAATTGTCGCTAAAGCCTTTAGCGACGGTGGCAGTGGCAACAGAAATTTAGGGACGAAAATTGTCGCTAAAGGGCTTTAGTGACAGTATTAAGAGTTTTAGCGACAATATTTTTCCATCGGTAAAAGTCATATTTTTTGTAGTGAATTAAAGTATTAAACCAAATCAAACGAAACCAATCATTTCGATTTGGTTTGGATGGTTTGACCGGTTTTGAAATTATTTATTTTGCATATTTTTTTCTCGCTACTTTTATGCTCCTAATTTTCAATTTTGGGTCTTGAGCCCTATACAATGTTGACAATCAAATTCTTGTACCTTCAAAATGTAAAAAAATCTATTTTAGGGGGTTAATTTTGGCCACTAAACTCCTTGAAAGTCTCCGTTCAACTTATAGAAATATTAATTATATTATGTATCTCTTTAGTTTACAAAAGTATCAAATATATGAAAAGTTTATATAATTAGAATTATTCAGCTGTATACCAAAAATCCAAAACACATTATATATATATATATATATACATACCGGTTTGGTCTGGTTTATAATGGTTTGGAAATTGCCTAAAGCGGACCAAACCAAACCAATTAAAAAATTAAAAAAATCAAATAAACCCAAACCAAATTACCAAGAAAACCAAACCAAACTAGTGTTTTGGTTTGGTTTGGTTTTCTGGTTTGATTGGTTTTTTGAAAACCCCTAAGGAAAAAGGCATTCCTTGAGAAAATTTCATCATAGATCAAGAAAATTTTAACCTAGAGAAAATAAGGAAAATCATGAGAAATCAATGTGAGATTGTGAGATGTCAGAAATTAATGTGAGCATAGAGAGGAAAACAAGAAAAATAAGTTTGAGATTGACGGTTTCAATCCAGACTAGCTTGAGAATTTCAATTAGTGTGAGATTCACGGTGAGTGCGCAGTGTCGATGTTAGGCTCATGATGAGGTTGCAGGCAAAATGAGTGTGAGGTTGAGGGTTTTAATCTAGATGAGATTGAAAGTTTCCTTCGCTAATAAGATGAGAAGGTCACCTAAGAGAAGAGAAATCAGTGTGAGATTCCTCTTTATGCCGTTCGCGGGAGCTATGGTTTGGATGGAGATGCTCGCACTACCGGAGATGTTGGTCTGAGATAGATGGTCAGAGATGAGCCATGGTCACGCCACCATCGCGCTGGAGCTAGGGTTTTGGCGGAGGCAAGAAGTCACGGGAGCTAGGGTTCTATCTTTTGGCTTCGAAATATTGCCAGCCGAATTGGTTTATAAACCAAACTCGAGGAAAAAAATAAATGAATAAAAGGCTCAAAATGACATAGGGCAAAGCATAAAATGCCCAAAAAAAAAAAAAAAAGGTTGAGACAGATATTAACTGTACTTTTAAGACCTAATCCAAGACAGTTAGTGAACGTGTTCTTGAATGTTAGCCTATCAAGACAGTTATTTAAAATTGTCCTTAAAAACCTTACTTTCATTAATAGCTTTAAAAACTTGTCCTCCTTTATCATATATTACCCCCTCCTTTATCACATATTACAACACTTAGCAAAGTTGTCATTATTTCTATGTCATATTGGCCTGTTTTTGTTGTAGTGGTCCTCTTTGTTATTTTATATTTAAAAAATATTAATTAATTAATATTGTTTTGTAAAATTTTATGACAACCTAGTAATTATGCATATTAAAACTTAAATCAAATACACTATTATCCAAATAAACCCATTTGCATAAAAAATTCAAACATTACATTCAATCACACAAAATCATTTTTTACAGTAACTGCTGAACTGTATAATTGTCACAACTTAAATAATTTTACATATATATTTAAAACTCCCTAATTAGAAGGGCGTGTTGCTTTCAGCTCCCTAGTTGTCTCTTCCAATCTCTCTAACCATAGCTGTCCTAAAATGATAGCCCATTTTGAAAAGTCAAATTATATTTCTTTTAACTTTCTCATATTATCCTTTATTATTCCAAGAATGTCTTGACATGACACCAAATGCAATTATAAAAAAATGGTAGTTTTGGAAATAAAATGTAAAAAAGATCACAAATCAATGCATTAATGAGTTTTCTTAATATGTATGTATTTTGGAAGAGACCTATTTTTAAGGGACATATGGAGTAATAAGATAAACAATAAAAAATCCGACTGTTGGTGATTTGATTGAACATACCTATTGCGGAACAATATAAAATTAGTCTTTTCATACAATAAAATACAAATTGCAATCATCAACATATTTTATTTCAAATGTAAATGCTAATATATATTAAAATAATTCTAATCAACCTCCCTTATTAGCCTCCTTCTCCAACTTCCCTTACTAATTTCTTAATAACTGCCAGGGGGAGTAGTATTTTTAAAAAACTGACCGTTAGAATACTGTGATTTTTGGCAATCACGATATTCTTAAGAAGTTTCTTCAATCCAACGGTGAGTTTTATATTTTACAAATTATGAGTTTTTAATTTCTTAGTAAGTATTAATTACTCTTAAACCCATTTGCATTAGCTTGTCTAAAATAAATATTTGAGAACTATGAATCCATGTGTCTCTTTATAATTATGTTCAAACCATCTCTTCACATATAGGGATGTCAATGGGATGAGTTAAAAGGGTAACCCGCCCCGCCCCTATTGGGAAGGGTTTGGGAAATAGATTTGAAAACCCTATAGGATTTGGGAAAAAATTAAAAACCCTATAGGGTTTGGGACGGGAATGGGATATGGCTTCTCCAACCCGCTCCGCTCCGAATATCTATGTATATATAATTATACTAAAATCTTTTCCATTTATTTACAATATTTAGTGTTTTAAGATTTTTATCATTTCTATTTTTTTCTAAACTTTTCACCAAGTTAGTGTGTATAAATATATATTTTAACTACAAATACTTATAATCCAAAATAGAAATCAAAATTTGTTGAGATTATGGTTAGGATTC